>JASMMZ010000010.1:5563701-5813132 GCA_038502455.1 Anisogramma anomala | reverse complement strand
TACTACTACTACTACTACTACTACTACTACTACTACTACTACTACTACTACTACTACTACTACTACTACTACAACAACAACAGGTATTACTACTGCAAATTTGAAATAGAAAAAACAACTAAGTCTTACGATCTTTAACCAACTTTAACTTTAATAGCAAACTTACAACTTCACTATACTTTTTTTTCACTACATCTTTTAATCTCCGTTACAATAGCTTTGGAAAACGCGAAAATGGACGTCATCACCAATCCAACCCAAAAGGAAGAAATTATAAACCTCAGGATCATATTCATCAAGTATTTCGACAACGACCTCTAGCAAACGGACTCCAATAAAGACTTTACCCCCGAATAACTAACGAACTACATTAGTTACTATATTTTAGATTAAGATTTTACTGGACGTAATACAATACTTATCGACCTCGACTATATTAACGAATAATTTAACGAATAGACCTTATATATTTGAAAAGCGATAAACAGGTAAGTTAAAACTAGACTAAAAAGTGAACTAGTTAGAAAAGAGATCAACCTCACTATAAAAAAGTGAAAGATCGTAATGTTGCCAACTTGTTATACGACTATGTAATAGATAAAAACACTTAATGTATTCGGAAAGAGGGTAAAGATATTACTAGTGATAATATCTCTTAACGCCTTTACATACGTTTGAAAGGATCTACCCAAATCCCAATAAGTTTTTTATATCCTTTTACACAAGATGAATAGTTAAACACTATTAACCGTAAAGAGTCAATTAACATATACGTTCCAAGTCCCCAAACCCACCATTCAATTAAGTAGAAACCTCGACGTATCCCTTAACACCAAGAGTATTATTACCAAGTACCTTGTAGTGGAAACCCCAAAGTCCTTTTCCTCCAAACTCTTTAGCACATCTAGTTTCAACAGCCAAATCAAGGAAGGACTAGCTTTACGTACAAGCCTACTATAGGCACAACCACTGACTTTTTCTCTTTAAATTTTGCTTGAGGTAACTATCCTGCCCACTTATACCTATAACCTTAATATCTTTCCCAATACTAGCCGAGGGATTCGAAAGATCCCTACTACCAATATATTCACCTTTCCCCTCGACGTGTTCCAATGGTAAATACGGATTACGCGGAAATTACCATATTGGTCAAGATTTATAGAGGGGGAAAAAAAGTATTACGGTAAGCCGTATAACCTCTTCAACGTTAATTTATGCCCGTTTTTCAACATTTTCCGCTAACTAATGGTTCAAGTACTTACTAATATTCTTACCAGCTAAGTCGAGGACTATTATCTCCGGTACCTAAGAAGTTGTTTTTCTTTCCGCGAAATTTATGATAGTTCAAAGAGTCACTTTGAATACGATACTGATTTTACCTAATACCATACCGATTAAAATATTATTAAGAGGTTTTATATATTATATTTGAAGAAAGGGCCGTAAAATAATATAGCTCTTCTCAATTAAATACTTAATAAACTAATAATTTACTAACAGGCAATGGAGAACGTGAGAGCTAGCAAAGATACCTTACATTAGTATCTTCGACAAGCCTTTTCAGGTTATAAAAAGTTATAATACGCCTTTTAATACCCTAATATTACCTGTGAAAGGTTTTTGAGCCAGTTACGTTCCTTGCTCACGACCGTAACAGCTCGAGTCTTCGGCTCAACTGGTATATACTATTAAGCCCCTAAATATAATAACGACATGAAAAATCCCTTCCACACGTATTATATTGACCATAACAACGTAAGGACCGGCTAATACGGTTAACAAAAGGCCCGGACCTGAAAATATAACCAAATTACCTACGAAATAGGGTATTCCTCTTCCTTAAAGTCTTTAAGTTACCTAAGCAAGTTTACTCCAAATATCAAGAAATGTTTAACTTTAACACGTAATTTTAGGGCAAGTTCTAAATAAACTTTTCATTTCGAAATACCTACGCCGTTGTCTATACTTTATTAAGTTTATAATCTCTATCTCCATCCTCCTTATCAATATATACCCTCCTCTTAAGTATTTTTTACATCATATACATTTTATTAACTTATGAGCAATCGGTTTTAAAAGGTTATATTAATTCATACATTCAACTCGAATATTGTTAACGTTTAGATTATCATCGGGTTCAAAAGTTCTTTTATACAGATTTACCAATATAATTAAAAAAGTAATAAAACTATCAATAATTTTAAACACTATATTTAGATTAATAATACCTAAGATATTATACAGCTCATCCTATTTATCTGGCTCTCGTTACGTAAGGGTTTTACTTTGAAAGGGGAAAGATGATACGTTTGTCGTCAATAATTCGTTCCTAGTAGTTAAAGTTTCGTTAACCTGACAATATGCCGATTTTTTCCTTAATTCTTTTAGGGATTTATTATATATTACAATACGTTTCTAAGAATTTGGTAATAGTGAAGACTTACTCGTTATAGATAAGTAGGCTTCAAATACCAGCAAAGTTGATATAAGACCGTCAAGGCTAACAATATCGTTGAAACCCTTACATTTATCTAAAGCCGAACTTTTTAATTTATAAAACTTTCGATTCCTAGTGTATGGATACCGTAGACTTTTCGTAAAAAAACGTAAGCCCTTTTAACCTTATTAATATCCTAGTAAACTTTGATGGAAACCTATTTACATTAAATCCCTATCGATTGAATATTAGCTTAAAACTTTATTGTAATAAAGTTGGTACTGGTATCTTAAACTAAAACATCTGGTAGCTTAATGTATGTATAAATACACAAAGAACGTAGTATCTCCTACGTTTGCTTCGTTGTAATAGTTTTAAGGAATTAAACGCTATGAAAAGCTGTAGCGAAGTCCGTATTATAAAGTACTAGCTTACCGTACAGGTAAAACACGTTTACGAAAAATTTAAACAAAAAGTTTAATTTTGCTTTAACGAAAACTTGAACCTTAAAGGTGCTTCAAAATATATTTAGTCATGGTAATAAAACCGTTCAATTACCTGTAATAGTAGCATATCTATATATTTATAACTAAAAGCCTTTAAAACCTTGTAAAGCCTATTAATTGCCGAGTAATTAAACATATAGTGTAGATAATGAAGTTCCACCTCTATAAAATTTAGTACTATTACCTTCGGCCCTTGAAAACTAAAAAGGTACCCCTATTTAAGGCCAAATAAAGACTCTTTACCACCTTTTATCTGGATCAGTGCATCAGTTTAAAAGTTAACGTTAAAGCCGAAGCTTTTCATATCTTTGAAGTAAAAGAAAAAGTGGGTATGTGATTTCAAGATGTAGAATAAAATAGGGTTAATAAAAGTTTTAATAGTTGTTGATCCCAATAAAATAGATTTTTCTCAAGGCTAAAACTAACCTTAACTTTACTAATATCCATATAAATAAGTTCTGTAACAATATTAGTATCTTTTCGTAACGCGATGTACTACAAATAACCTCTTGTTAATTATCGTATTACTCCCACATCCGGTATAATACTTTAAAAGACCTATTCGTTATAACGATCTTGAATGGTAAAAGAGTATATAAGGCCAAAGTTTTCATAATTATATCGGCGATAGGGGTCTTTACCTATTAGGCGATATAAAAATACATATTCGATGAGTTATTACTTTATTTTTAAGCCGGTATTAATATCTTCAAACCAACCAATAATGTTATTATGGGTAGGGCTTTAGACGTTGTAATGTTGTTGATTCAATTAGTTGAAGTAACAGTATTGTTGCGTGGTCAGATGGTGGATGTATTGTTCTAGGTTTGACAGACCGCTAGCCGGTCTGCACTGTAATTTGTATAGCCAATTGCTTGGCCCGTGCCCTAAAGTGAAGTGCAATGTACTGCACTCAACTTACACCCAATGCGGTAAGTCTGCACAAAACAATACATTCAACTTATAGTACAGTCAACTTTACTATAAGTAAAGTTGACCTATTACTCTGCATGTAGGATTATTCCAACACTGGCGGCTTTTTAGTTTGTGCGCGCACGCCAGTATGACCAACTAATCTTTTCCGGTTACTATTAAATTACCTCCTTGTCAACTAGCTAAACCCCTACTAATTCCAGTTGACTCCCATACTGAATTGTACCCAATTGCATGCAAATTCACCCCATTTAACTTTAATTTCTCCGTTTCCCTAAGGTCCGAATTTATCAGCTTCTATAAAAGGTTTTTTCGCTATAGACATTTATAAGCTTTTCCTTTAACCATGCTACTTAAACAGATTACTATTATCAATCTCCTGACAATCTTTCAATTTGCCAGCGCATCCCTATCCACTATTACGTAATCTGTGATTTCCGGGCGACCTATCGATATAGCCTTCGATTCGTATAATCAGCTTATTACTATCCACAAACCTTTCCAAGGCCTTATTCGATGACGCCTTCATTATAATATTAATGTGGTTATCTTTTCCATCTATTTATTGGAACTCCTTAATTTCCCTCTTTTCTTAGGCTTTACTAAGTGTCATCACATTGATTATCAAGCGTTTTTCACTAGTAGTCCCGAGTTTCAAAGGATATTTGAAGAGGCTCTTTAAATAAGTATAAATTAATACTGGGATAGGAGAAATATTTAGTTTCCTTGTCATAATGTTAAAAGTTTCCCACAATACTATACCTACGTTAAAACCCGCTATTATGCCGTAAACCTTTGAAGCCAATACATATCGTATAATTCCTTTATACTTAACGAAGGTCTAGTAAATTAGGTTACCAATAATACTAAACTGGTCTTTCTTCCTATGTTTATTAACGAAGATTATTAGGAAACCGATCTATAAAAATAATTCGGTGTTATGTGTAAAAGAAACGTGCATAAATATTATTAACTCAGCCTTTAAAAGATCGATTGGAACTGTATTAATCTCGCGGTCTATATTTCGTATTTATAAATTGAACCTCTTATTTAACCGTTTAAAGTCCTTATCCGTTATCATTTGTACTTATACCGCGATAGATAGGTCGTAAAAAGCTTTCAGTTAACATAAGGTAGTAATATAGCTACCTAGAACACGTTATTTTAGGTACCATTAAGTCTTAGCTTTATCAGTCTTATCAATTCTATCCAAAACAGCGCCCTAGCCTTTTTAGCGAAAGCTAAGTTGGAATCAATACTAAGTATGCGGATTAACGATTTATTAAAGTCAAATTAGATATCTTTCGTCAATATCGTTACCGACTTATAATTCCAAAACTTGGAGTCCTTAATCACTTATTATTCTAGTGTCACAAAGCTATCCGTTCCGACGAAAGGTGTATCATTAATTTATATACCTTTTACGCCGAAGTTCTTTCCTTACGTTACCAACAAATACGGATCGTATATTAAAAACTTAATCGCTAGCCATAATTGAGAGTATAATTAATAGGTTAAAAACTATAGGACGCCTGCTTTAGCTAATCCATATAGTGGTTTAATATAACGTATTACCGTGTCTAAAGGGTAAATGGTACGGAGTTCTTATGATAGTTTTAGCAATGCGATCCGTTATAAATCCGTTGCTTACTACATATAGGCTAACATTATATTATGGTCAATAAATATATACTTGACTTTAATTTTAGTTAAAAAACTTTACATTAAAGCGACTACCAAACATTAACTAATCTTTTATATCGTTGGCGATTATATAAGGATCTAGTCTTTACTTTTATCACCATATCCTTAAACGATTAAACGTGGTTTTCGTACGGCCGCCCTGTGGTCCCACCTTCAACCTCGTAAATAATCATGGACTTGATAATCGTGACATTTAGGTCTTAAAGGTTAAAATCGGTCTTCGACACAAAATATACAACCCTTTGAATTAACAAACTGTTAAGTTTAACCTTATCACTTTCCTTAAAGGGTTTACCGAATGTCTTAATAGTCTCTTACGTTCGAATCTTTAATGCTTAGTTTTCGTGATCCTTTTCTTTTGTATTTACCTAGGTATTATTATAAATACAGCCCAGTATATATTCCTCCTTTTCAAAATTCCTCCTTTTTAGGGGTCGTCCGCACCGGCAGCGTTTTATCCGCTCATTAATAACGGGTGGAGGAGGTTCGTGTTTGCTCAGTCGTTTGGTTGAAGGGTTTTTATCATTAGTAGCCCTAGTATAGAGCTTAACCTAAGTGGTTCGGAAAGATATAGGACTGTTAACAGTTTTAACAACTATTTTAAATTTGGCGATACTTAATATCTTATACGGGCTCTCCTATTTGCCCGGCTCTTACCACACGAGACTTTACTTTGTAATAGCAAAGAAACTATGTCGATTGTTAAAAGGCCGTTTTTGGTGTTAAAGGTGTTATTAATCTGATAGGCTTCCTATTTTCCTAGCAATTCCCCTAAAGCTTTGTTTTAGACCCTAACTTGTTTCTGAGTACTTGTCGAAGGTGAAAATTCACTCTTTAGGCGTGTATACACTCCAAAGACTAAAAACGTTGGTACCAAGCCATCAGAACTAACAGTATCATTCAAACCTTTTACTGCTATTTATAAACGTGCTTCCGGATTTGTAAAGCTTTTAATCTTCAACATAAGGATATTTCACGCTCGGAGAAATAAAGAGTATGCTCTTTTATCCTTCCTAATACTCTAGTAAGCTTTTACAGGCACCTGTTTATATTAGATACCCGTTATCTTAGCATTTTCTTAAAAAATTATCGTGGCAAAGTTTGTACTATTATCATGGATGACAACGTTAAATAGACCCAGGTAAGTGTTAATTTACAATATCCTTAACTTTTACTACTTATCCTTTACCTCAGAAGACTTAAAAAACTTAGCCCTATAAAAAGAAGCTGCGGAATTTACGACGTGAAAAATAGGCTTATTATCTAAGTAAAACATATCAACGAAAATTTCGCAGTTGAAATTCTTATCGTTTTTTTTTTGCGTAAATTGAAATCTCTGGTGGACTTCAATATAAGTTTCATAGCAGTAATAAAGCCTTTTAATGGCTTTTGAAGTTTATTATTCTGCATCGTTATGCCTTACGGACTTTAGGAATTTATATAGCCTATTAACAGCTGGATAACTAAAACACCGGTATAGCTAACGTATTTCCGGCTCCATCAGATGTAATACCAGTACTTCCAGACCTTAAAAATAAAACTATAGGTATTCCTATTTAAGGGCGAGTAAGAACCTTTAGCCGTTTTTAACTAGTTTATCTTCGTTAACATCGACATGAACGCCGAGAGTCCTTATATCCTCCAGGTAAAGAAGAAAATAGGTAGGTGACTTAAATATATGAAACGTATCTACTCTTACAACAGTTTAAACTATATTCATCCCTAATAACAATAGTTTTTCACCCGGGCTAAAGCCAACTTTATCCTTGTTAGTATTATAATGATTAATCTTAGTGACTGTAATTCTTTCCTTCCGCGACGCCACATATTGTGAATAACCTCCTGTTAAGTATCTTATTACCTCCGTGTCAGGAATAATACCTTGAAACGTGTGGTCCGCGTAACTATCGCGGAGGTTAAAGGTATATAAAAGGTTGAAGGCTTAGTTAAGATAAAGATAAGGATTTTTAATAACTAAACGGTACAAAAAGGTGTGGTCGGCTAATTACTAGGCCGTATCAAAAGCAGTATCCTCGTGTAACTTGATTCACTTGGGGGCTTTGATAGAGTTAATTGGCTCGTCGCCTTTAAAATCCACGATTTAATCGAAGTAATCCTATTTCAAAGAAATAGGGTATTAAATGTAGTATACTACTTTACTGTTATTATACCTAACGTGGGGGTGTCGAGTTGACTAGTAACCAAACTTGTTATAGATCTAATATCTCTTGCCATTATTACGACGATAATATTAACAGTTAACAGGCTCGCTTAAAATTTAGCCTTATTAGCGCCAACGCAATTACTGCCTTTCATCTAGGGCTGAGGTAAATAGACTAAACCTTAAGCATTGTAGGCGTCCGTATTTACAGTTGATGTAATTAACCACTATAGGATATTTTTTATTCACGTTAATTAAATTGCTAACTTAGAAGTATATACCAAGCGAATTTGGTGTACGCGTTATCACTATGGTAAGAGAGAACCGTAACTGGTTAAAAAAGTCTTTGTAAGTGACATTTGGGCGTTGTAGGGCGTATTTAAACTCGCTAACGCCTATGAATGCTATCTATACCTGTTCGCGAAATGTGGCTTCGCTAACGTGTGCTTTTTCCATTGCTTTCTAGCATAACATCAACTTGTTAAGCATCTGGTTAAGGACGTCTACTAATATTTCATTTTCTTTCTTTTTTGCTATTATTATAGACCACCTCGTAATAGCTCAATTTTTACAATATTATGCAAGGTGGACGTCGTATTTGAAGTGGCTTTTTATATTATCATAGATTTTACGAATGATGGTTATTTATGTTAAAAAGGTCAGGTAATAGTCTTTTACTTACTCTATAAATATTATGGGAAATATTAAGTAAAAATTAGAAAAAGTAACCTCTATTTACTTATAGATATTTATAAAGGGTATTATTTTGGTGTTGAGGAGGTTATGAGGCTTTTCGTTATACTTTTCTATATTTTCCTAGATTTTAGTGAAGTCAGTAAGAAGTTTGTAATTAATATTAACCATCTCAATAGGTGTTAAAGTAAGGTCGCAATAGTTATCTAGTTTTAAATGTTATTTCCTAGAAGTTTAAACCTTAAGGCTTTCAGGGTACGGTATTAAAGGTAATTGCCAGTCGTCTAGCTCGAGAGGTAAAGTTTTATAATAGGACTTATATTGGGTTTTCGTGCGTAGGCAAATCTGAATAGGGAAGAGTTTTGAAGCATTTAGCGACTAAAGTGTTAAGGAGCGATATGTACTTAAACGTTTTGAGAGGCCTGACGATCTTACTCAATTGACTAGTGTAAAGCGTTAATATCAATACCTTTAGCCGCGTTGGCGGCCGTTACTTCACGTGCCTTGCCGCCGCTAAAGACGTACTTTATGCTGTTACGTGGAGGTGTTGGGTTGTCGAATAGGTTAACATACTTATTTCTTACGCGTGAAGGGGTTTAACTTAGCTGGGGGTAAAGGGGAGGTCCCCTGAATCGAGTGTAAGGGGATAAGGTTCTTTAATATCCTTTTCCTTTAAGTGTAAGTCTTAAAGGTGTTTTTAAAGTTGGGCTAAGTTGAATAGTTTTTGTATTAGCTTTGTATTATCCTATCATGGTACAAAAACCTCTTGACTCATAAACTTTAACTTAATCCTTATTTTGATTACTTTATGAAATAAAGTTTATATAGAAATAGTCTAGTCGTTAAAAAGATTACGAAAGTAAGTAAAGGTGTAATCAGAATCATTAGTATTACATTATTAAATAATATATCAGTCGACGAAACTGGTTAAGTGTTTTTGAGTTAATTCCTTATCTACTTCCTGTCTCTACAGGTTATAGTTGTAGTACTTAGCGAAAATTGATCCGAAAGCTTTAAATTTCTCTATATATTTCTGACTTGGAGCTATTTTGACGGTTTAGCTTGTAAAGAACGCGTAGGATGCGTAAGGCGAGGGACTTGGTGATCTTGGGCGTAGGGATTTGGTGTTTTGATATGAAATCGTGTGGGAACTTGGCGACTTGGCATGGAGTTGCATGGCGTAGCTTTCTCTGCGTGACTTAGTAACTTTTGGTATTTTCGCTTAAAGCAGCGAACTTGACGATTAAATTGGCGAAAGGGAAATAAAAAAAGTGAAGTATAGGTAAAGGTTTGGTGTGGAGGATAAGGTTAAAGGTCGTTGTTAGTAGTAGAGGGCGAAGATTGTTTGTTGTAGTTGTTTGGCCTAAGGATTTAGTTGTTTTTCTGTAGTAGTAACGCCCATAGTATTACTGACTAAACCGTTTGTCACCTTGCTGAACTTCGAGACTTTTAACAATTAATCTCAACGTTTTTAGAAAAGGTTAATAAAGATTCCTTAGTGTTTTAAATAGCGATACCGTTACTACCTTTAAGCTGGCATAAAAATAGATGCAACCTAAAAGTCTTCTTTACTTACTGCCGTAAAAACAGGTACAATAGTAGAGTCTCTTCACAGGAATCTTTCCTCTGCCTTAAAGTTAACGTAAATCGTAACAACTAGAGAGTAGATTTTTCTCCTACTTCGCTAATATGTGTTTAACCTAATAAGTACTGATCAGTGTTGGTAAGGCTTTAGACGTTGCAATGTTGTCGATTCGATTGGTTAAAGTAACAGTAGTATTATATGGTCAGATGGTAGATATATTGTTTTAGGTTTGGCAGACCGCTAGCCGGTTTGCACAGTAATTTGTATGGCCAATTGCTTGGCCCGTGCCCTAGAGTGAAGTGCAGCGTACTACACTCGACTTACACCTAATGCAGTAAGTCGGCCCAAAGCAATATACTCAACTTGCAGTACAGTCAACTTTACTGTAGATAAAGTTGACTTGCTGCACTGCATGTAGTATTATTCCAACACATAGATTGATTTTCTTCCTTTTAATCTTTATTTCCATTCAATGTCATAACTCCTAATATATAGTCCCAGTCAAATGTAGACATGAAGTGTATATTGTATACTACTTACTTCGATTCTCATTTTATATTAATATAACGTATTAAATAATTACCTTAATTACCGTAAATCCAACATTTTTTTGTATTTAAAGTAAACTTATATAGCTAACATAAAGACCTTAAGAAAAAGGAATAACGTTTTACATAGGTAATTTGATTATTTTCCTAGATCCAAGCTTTCCGTTTACTATATTTTCCTGGCATTTCGTATTTACGGTTGATATAATGCGAGTAAAAAGTTTTTTTTCTTTGTTACTAAATTTAGGGGCTTAAAGGTAAATACCAGTTAAACCGGAGACTCGAACTATTACAGTAGTTAACGATGAATGTAAAGAGTTAAAAAACCCTTTACAAGTGTTGTTAGAGTATTAAAAGGTGTATTAAAACTTTTTATAACTCGTAACGACTTTCCGAACCTATTACCGTAGGGTAATTTCGCCAACTCCTACGTTTCCCATAGCTTATTAGCAAAATATTGACCTATCAAATATTTAATGAAAAAGGTCCATTATATTTTTCGTCCCTTTTTTATAATCCAGCATATAAAACTACTTTATAATATTCTACTCGATATAGTATTAAGACTAATATCGTATTCAAAGGTACCCTTTAAAATTTGATAAATTTCGCGTAAAGAGGAATAATTAGTCAAGTACTGTAGATATTAAACCTCGGCTCAACCGGTAAGTATATTGGAAAAAAAAAAAAAAGTTAAAACCTGATAATTTAACTTTTATTTAACGGCAAATTTTAAAAAAATAGATGTAACTTGATGTCGAGAAGGTTATATAGCTTACTATTATAATTTTATTTATATTTTTAAATTTTAAAGAACGTAGTGATTGCTGCGTAATCCGTATCTACCATAAGGTCGTGTCGAGGGGAAAAGGTAATATACTGGTCGTAAGAATCCTTTCAATCCCTCGACTAGTATTGAGCTTAGTATTGGTAAACAAAATAGTTATCTTTGGCCGAATTTAAACGGAAAAAGCCAGTAGTTATGCCTATAGTAGGCTTGCGTATAAAATTATTCATTCTTTAATTTAGATGCTAAAATTGAACGTGTTAAAGAGTTTAGAGAAAAGGGACTTAAGGGTTTCCGCTATATGGAACTTAGTAATAATCCTTTTAGTATTAAGGGATACGTTGAGGTTTCTTTTTAATTGACTGGTAGACTTCAGGACTTAAGACGTGTAGGTTAATTGATTTTTTACAGCTGATGATACTACGTGTTAAAACCCTTGAGTAAAAGAGGTTGAAAAATTTATTTAGGCTTGAGTGAATCCTTGTAAACATATGTAAAGGAGTTAAGTAATTCTATTGATAACAATGTCTTTGCCTTTATCTTAAAATTATTAAAGGTTTTTATTTATTTCGTATTCATAAAATAGATTGGTTAGATTACCGTACTTCCCTTTCCTCATAAGGAGTTCGATTTCTCCACTAGCTAGTTCATTTTTAACTTACTTTTGACTTACCTGTCCATTCCTTTTCATATACCAAAGTTTCATTTATTTAATCATTCGTAAAAGTCATCTAGGGCGATTAGTTCCATATTACGTCCGGTAAAATCAAAATCGAGGTTAAAATAACCGATGTAGTTGGTTAGGTGCTCAAGGGTGGAGTTTTTATCGGTATCCATAAACTAGAGATTTTTGTCATAGTATTGGACAAATATAATACCGAGGATTTGAATTGCCTTTTTACGGTTGGGGTTGTGAACGGTATTAATTTCAATGTGCTTCAAAGCTATCATAACGAATATTAAAAAGTTTAAGGGAAACAAAAGTTGTATAAAGTGCTAGGTCACAGTTTTACCTTCAAAGTTAGTATAGTTAAAGGTTGTAAGACTTAGTTGTTTTTGTGATTTAAAATTTGAAGTAGTAGTAGCCACAATAGTAGCAGCCGTAATAGTACTAACTTAGCTGTTTTCCTACTTGTTAACTTGATAATCTTTGAGAATTTTAGGCGGTTAGTCTCAACGTCGTTAAAAAGGATTGATGAAGATTTTTTGGTGTTTTTTAGTAACGATACTGTCGCTTAATTATTGATTGCTGCAAACATTTATATAGCTCATAAGTTTTTCCTACTTATTATCACTAACAGCTATGCAAAGTATAGGGGCCGTTCGCAAAACCCTTTCCTCTACCTTACCTAAGTAAAGTGTAATGATAAGAAAATAACCTTTTCTTTTACTTAGGCAATTTATACTTAACTTATTAAGCACTGATTAATATTGATAGGCTTTTATCGTTCTAACTTATTTGATTCGAATTTCGGTGGTCGAATCAACTGGTGTTGTATTGATGTTGGTTGATTGTACGTGGTAAATTCTATGTTTGGCAGACTACTAACTAGTCTGCATACTCATTTATATGACCGAACGCTTTGGATTGTGCCCCAATTTGAAGTGGACACCTACTGCACAGTACTTGCAGTGGAGTGTATTCAAATCACACAAACTACAGTCAATTTTCAGTACGTACAATCAACTTTACTTACAGTAAAGTTGACTTAACTATATTTCATTTGACTGCTATTCCAACATAAAGTGAAAAAGAAAAGTAACCTTGATATAACTCCGGATTCGTATACGTATAATTTTGAAATACTTTATAATCGTGTATTAGATAACCGTAAACATGTAAATATAATCTGTTTCTATAAAAACTATATTTATTTTAATGTTGAAAATACCCTTCAAAATATCATAACAATTATTATTAATAACACAGCCTTTGATTGATATTAGCCATATATTTATATTCATGAAGATAAATATTTCAAAATCATTTATTATTTGTAACTTAGACTCTAAGAATTAATTTCTTTCTTTAACTTAAAAAAATGGTTTCTTGTTTCTCTCCTCATCATTTATCGGTATCGTAATGCCTGTCGATTTGTATAGTTCCGGCTTCATTAGTCTTTTAAGAGGTTCCTCAAGCTTAACTAGCAGTACTTCGTATAAGTCGTTAACCAACTGAAGCCTTTCCTACTCTAGAAAGTTTATAGAACTGGTAGCCCTAGCCCTAGTCTCTACTTCCTTATCAGTAAGATCATCGGCATTAATAGCTTGATTTTTTTGCTCAGCTTTGGCTCTATGGTCATCACGATCTGCCTTTCATCCTTTCCTCAATAGATCTTCGGGGCCTAAAGCGCCTGAAACAATAGGAGTAAGCTTAAAGTGTAAGGAACAAAGGGATAGGTATTCAGCTGAAGAATCACAAGAATTTGTACGTCTAGAAGGGTCTAAGTTAATAAAATTTCTATGGGAATAAGGACTATCATCACTAGTACTTCCGTAAAATAGCCCTGGTAGTGAAAACAAAGATTCAAATTTTGTGGATACTAATAGGGCATCTTCAAAAGTATAATAAGGTCTGGAAAGAGTGGACATCTTAATCTATGCAAGAGAAAATGTAAAACTGATTCAGAAAAATATTAAAAGAGTAAGGTACAATCGAACTGATAATATATTGAAAGTCCTACAAAAGAAGATAATATGTAGGCTTATAAATTCAAGTATTGTAAATTTTCTATAAAAGACGCAGTATATAATCAAGTGTATATATATAAAAATTTCTATCAAAGGTCGAAACTCTACTTTAGTCAATACTAGTGTATACCAATAAATACTAATTCCTTCATTCTCGTAAGTACTAGTCTAGGGAGAATTTCCGTACTGATCCTCCATACTAGCAAATACTAGTGCTCCTTGGAGATATCTATATCTCCGATGAATTCCTCATCTTTTGGTGTTGAGAGGTTCGGTACTTGAAGTTTGTACCAAGTACTAACTGGTTCTATTAGCCCTATTGTTGAGTGTATACTGAGTGGGTATACTTGTTGTATTTAAAAACTAACTTAATGGTTAATAATAGGAGTAGAATCTAGTATACCACGCTCTATAAGGGTCATTACGATAAATCAAGAATATATAAATGTTATAACCCTTAAATTTAGTTTAATTTAATTCACAGCTATATCGTTATCGTCCATATACCCTTTATGAAACGAGTAAAGAGTTAATAGACTAATCTAACAGGAAATAGAGAACTATTTCCTTTATAGCAGTTTTCAGATATTATAAAGTCCTGACACATCTGTAAGATCTATTTACTAAACCTGCTAGAGAATTCGACAAGAAAAAACGTTAGAACTTATGATTTAACGGACTTTGAAAAAACCATTACGGGATCCCATAATTCTGTTGTAAGGGAAAATGTTGATAGGTCTTTATCTTTGTAACGTAGTCGATTCGAATAACTGTGGTTGAAGTAACTGGTGCTACATTGAAATTGGTTGTTACGTTGTAAGTTCTAAGTTTGGCAGACTACTAGTCGGTCTGCACGTTAATTTGTATTTCCAAATACCTTGGCATGTGTCCTACTTCAATATATGCACCTACTGCACTGCACTTGCAGTCAATACCACAAATTGTAGTCCATTTGCAGTAAGTATAATTAAACTAACTGTAAGTATAATTAATTTGATTATACTGTATTTAACTAATATTTCAATATTGGCAGCTTTTGTTTTATATTTGCGATAAGTGTAGCCAGCTATGAATTAGTGGTAACCTTTGAAATCCCTCCCTGATTTATATGCCAAACCCTTATTAATTCTATTTAATTTGTACTGAAACTGATATCAATTACAGCCTTATGTTTCAAATTTCCGAGCCCTTCATTCCTTAACTTCCGTGTCCAGATCTTCTGCCACATACATATACGTATTTTGCCATCGCTATTATTACTATTGCTAGTATGAATTTGGTAGTTTTTAAGTTTACTATGGTATTACTAATTCATTATATTGCATATTGAGTGGTCTAAATAGTCCTCGATTTGTACGGTCAGTGTATTACTTTTAACAAACTGTTCTAAGGTATCATTGAACGTAACTTTAGATATAACGTTAACAGAGTCATTTTTGCTGTTGATTTACCGGAACTTATTAATTTCCTGGGTTTTGTATATCTCCCTTAGAGCCATTACATCTATTATTAAACGTTTTTAATTGGATGTACCCAGTTTTGATAAGCACTCGTAGAGGATCTGGAAGTTTGTAAATTTCATTATAGGTATTGGAGGCAGTCCCAGCTGTTTAGTGATAATATTTAACGTCTCGTGAGTTACTATACCGATATTAAAGCTTTTTATTATACCGTATACTACCGTTGCTAATAAGTTCCGTCATATACGCTTACATATGACAGATATCAAGTGTATGAGGTTTTTGGTAATCATAAATTGCCTTTCGAACTTATCCTCGTGAATAAGTAATATGTGGAACCGGATTTACGATGTATAGTTAGTGTCATTAGTAAAAGAGTAATTCGTGAAGATTATTAAGTTCGCCTTTATTAAATTTATCGTAAACATATTCATACCGTTTTATAAATTGTACATTTTCTACTGAATCCTTTTGTTCAACCTGTTGTCTTAAAGTTTCTGTGCGTATGCTGTAATAGAAAGGTTATACGATACCTTCGGTTGATATAGCATAGTAATATAGGCCGCACGGATCTTTTGCTTCAGATATCACTGTTTTTTTTTTTTTTGCTTCGTAGGTCTTGTCGATAGTCTTTAAGCTCATGGTTTATCCTTTTTAATGTATATTCATATGTATGTCGTTTTTAGATTAAATGTTATAGATGTGGATTAACGATTTATTAAAGTTAAGTCGTATTTATTTTGCCATCGTTTATATCGTTTTACATTTTTATAGGCCTAATATTTCGATAGTACGTTATTCCGCCTTTACAAATCTATTTTTTTTTCGAAAACAAAAAGGGTATTATTAGTTTGTATACCTACGATACCGAAGTTTTTATCTTGTTGATTAATAGGTATAGATAAAATGTTAAAATCTTTATATCTAGTCTGGTTTTAAAGTATGCCTGGTACATTAGAAACCAATGGACGCCTATTCTGACTAGTCCGTATAAAAGTTTAATGCAAAGTATTACCGTACCGACCAAAAACTTGCCCTTTAGTTTTTTCGGTAGGTTTAGTCGTATAATCTACTGAAGATCAGTGGCAAATTACGTATACATTTACGTTATGTGCTGGTTGTTCCATGTGAACTAACTGCTTATATTAGTATTCAAACTGTTCGTAATTGCGACGATAAAACGTTAGCTAATTCTTTGGATTATAGGCGATTAAGTAAGGATTTAATTCTTATCTTTATCACCGTATCCTTGAGTGATTAGTCGTGACTTTTTATACAGCTAGTACGTTGTTTTGCCTTTAACTTAATTGATTATCCTCGACTTGAGGACTGTAACATTCTGGCTTTTATATTGAGTTTGCGGTATAACTTATATAATTCTTTGTGAGAAAAAAACGTTGATTTCTATTCGGTCGTTTTTCCCTAAAAGATTTAGTTGGTGTATCAATAATACCTTTAATACGTAACTTAAGGGTAAGTTTTATATTAGACTTCTCCTTTTAAGATACCCAAGTTGTTTTAGATACCTTCCTAGGCTTATAGTTTTTGTTACCGCTTTTTATTTAGTATTTATCTTTCTTTTGTGTGATTTTCCACCTCGTTAACGTCTTATTTGTTTGTTAACGATCGGTTCGAAAGGATTATGTTAGTTAATTTGTTCGACTTCAGGCTTTTCGACCTAGGTATTTTCATTAAACGTAGGAGGTTGTATATATGATTTGACTTATATAGCCTGGAAAATAATAAGTCCATTAGCAGTTTTAACTATTACGTTAATGTTTTTAATACTTAAGATTTTATATTGCCTATTCCATTTACTTATCTTTTATTAAATAAAGACTTTATTTGAAAAAGGTAACGATAATACGTTTATTATCGATAATTCGTTTTTGTTATGAATGGTATCGTTAACCTAGCGGCGTGCCAATTCCTTTCTTAATTCTATGGGGGATTTTCTATATGCTATAACGCGTTTTTCGGTATCTGGCGATGGTAGTAACTTAGTTATCATATGATGTTGGGATATAAATACTAGTTAATTTAATATAAGGCTGTTGTGGCTAATAATATCATTAAAACTCTTTACCTCTGTTCAATTTTTTAAAAAATTATAAAGTTTTCAATTTCTATAGTAAGGATTAAGTGGGATTTTTGTATAAAACGTAAGTTTTTTCGACCTTATTTATACCGCAGTAGGTCTTAATAGAGACTCATTTTTACTGAATCCCTATTGATTAAATATTGGTTTTAAATTTTATCGTAATTAGGTTGGTACCTGCGTCGTAGATTAATACATTTGTTGATCCAGTTACTTATTGATTCAGAAAGTACGTAATGCCTTTTATGTTTTTTTGCCATCATAGTTTTGAGAAATTTATAAGCGTAAAAATTCGTTATCGACCTAATAACATAAAGTACTGGTTTACCATCCAGGTAAAATACGTTTACATAAACCTTAAAATTGAAGTTTTGGTCCTTTTTACGTAAATTTAAACTTCAGGGGATTTGGGAGTGTGTTTGGTAGTAATAGCAAAGCCGTTAAATTTCTTTGAATGTTAATAAGTCCATATCGTGATAACTAGCCGCCTTTAAGACTTTCAAAAGCCTGTTAGTTGCTAGATACTTCAATTTACGATTTAATTAACAAATTTCCGACTACGTTAGACTTAATACCAATATCTTTGGCCTTTGAAGATGAAATCAAAGGTGCTACTATCAAAGGTCAAATGGAGACATTTCTTAGCCATACATTTATATTGGTTTATTAATGTCAACGTTTACGTTGATGCTAAGGTTTTTCAAATTTTCAAGATAAACGAAGAAAATAGTAGGGGATTACAGGATATAAAAAACAAAAGGGTTAACAACGATGGTATTAGTTGTCTATTGAATTAAATAAAACCTTTTTCCAAAAATAAAACCAATTTTGGCTTTACTGGTATCCGCGTATTCAAGTTTTATAGCAGTATTAATATATCTTCGTAATGTGACGTATTTCGAATAGCCTTCTGTTAAGTACTTTGTTGCACCAGTATTTCGTATAATATTTTAAAATACTTGCTTTGCATAACGATTGCAAATGGTTAATAGATAAGTAAAACCATGATTTTTGTTGTTATAACGGCGATAGGTGTTTTTACTTATTAAACGGTATAAAAAGGCGTGGTCAGCGAATTATTACGTTGGTTTTAGACTAGTGCCAGTATTCTCATATCAATTAATAGCTTTTGGCTTGTTTTCCTCATTCTTGATCTCTTCATTTGAATTCTTCGACTTTCAAAACGTAATCCTAATGAAAAGTGGATTGGAATTGCATGTAATATATTACCTATTTGAATTCGCATTCAGCAATAGTGTGGCGTATTAACTAGTATCCTTTTTTATCA
The DNA here is from genome assembly GCA_038502455.1 of Anisogramma anomala. Classification (NCBI taxonomy): domain Eukaryota; kingdom Fungi; phylum Ascomycota; class Sordariomycetes; order Diaporthales; family Gnomoniaceae; genus Anisogramma; species Anisogramma anomala. Next base: position 5,794,241 of record JASMMZ010000010.1, on the reverse strand, counting down.
GAAATCCAGTATCATTTAGCGGTTAAAATGAATTTATTTAGCTGACTTAAAGGCCTACAAAACGAAGAATACCCTTCTCTATTCGTTACTTGGTTACTTCTCCAGATCCGGGTCTTGAGATACTTATATTAACCGAGACTTCCGTATTTGTGGCCGATGTAATACGCGTGTGAAATATTTTTTCATCGTTGCTAAACTTTGAAGTTTGGGGGCATATATCAGTCGAGCTTGAGACTCGAATCGCTACAGTCATTAGATAGAAACGTAATTAGCTCAAGAACATTTTATGAGTGGTATTAAGGTATAGTAGGGTGTATTCGAACTTATTATAGTCTACAACGGCTTATTGAACCTGTTAATGTAATGTATCTTTAAGAAATTATATATTTTCTATTACTTATTGAAAAATTATTAGCTTTTTAAGCATCTCATTGAAAAGGTTTATCTTTCTTTTCGGCTTTTTTTTAAAAAAAACTAATATGTAAAACTACTTAATAATGTTCCATTTTATATAGTATTGGGTGAGATTAATATCTTTTTCTAAGTGACTTTTGAAACCATCATAGATTTCTCGAAAAAAAGAATAATTAGTTAAATACTGAGGGTAGTGTCCTCAGCTTGAAAGGTGAAGATACTGGGAAACAACCAGTGAAATTTTGGTAGTTTAACCCTTATTCTGGATAAATATTGAAAAATGGTCGTAACTTGATGTCGAGGGGGTTGTTCAGATTATTATTATATTTCAATTCTTTTCTTCATATCTTGACGAACATAGTAATTGCCATATAATTAGTATCTAGCATTGGGACATTTTGAAGGGAAAGAGTAATATATTAGTCGTTGGAACCCTTTGGATCCCTTTCATGATGTTTTGGAACGTGTTGGTGGGTAGGATAGATAGGATAGTTACCTTTAGTTAAGTTTAGAAGGAAAAAGCCAATGATCGTGTCTATAGTAAGCTCGCGTGTGAATCCATTACTTCCTTTATTAGGCTGCTAAAACTGTACATGTTAAGGGGTTTAGGCGAAGGGAATTTGATGGTTTCCACCGTAAGATACTTGGTAATACTCCATTTTGTGTTGATGGATACGTCGAGGTTCCTGCTCAATTGACTGGTGGATATAAGGGCTTGTAGCGTATATGTTAATTATTTTTTTACGGCAAGTAGCATGAAACCGTTGATTTTGGGAAAGAGGATTTGAGGGATTTTTTTAGGCTTGGGTGTAACTTTTTTAACGTATGTGTAAGCGTTGAGGGATAATGACGCCAGCAGTCTCTTTACCTTTTCTCTTGTTATTAAAAATCAATTAAGGGTCTTAATCGGTAGAGTATTCGTCGAATACGTTTAGTAGGTTCCTCTTTTTTCTCTTTTTTATAAGGAGGTCGAGGATACGGTTCCCGAGTTCAATCTTTAGCCTGATTTTGATGGGTTTGTCTGTCATTTTTCATATGTTCAGATTCCATTTTCTGAAGCATTTTTGAATTTATTGTACGCTTTTAGCCTTATAATGGTTTTAGTAGGATTTGAATAGAATATATAAAAGCTGATTTTGTAGGTAAGGTGTTCGATTGATAAATTTTCGTTGGCGTTAGTAAACCGAAGGTTTTCGTCGTAGTATTTTTCGAAGATGTCTCTAAGGGCTATAATTTCCTCTTTCTTGGCAGTATTGGTGACGGCATTAATTCCAACACTTTTCGAAGTTATTGTAACGAAGATTGAAAGATGTAGGAGGGAAAATAGTGATGTAAAGTGAAATTGAGTTGTAGGTTTGCCGTTAACATTGATATTTGTTAAAAGTCGTGGGACTGGATCGTTTTTGCTTTAAAGTTTGTAGTAGTAGTACCCATAATATTATTTACTTGGCCGTTTACCAATTTGCCGACTTGGTGATCTTTGAGACTCTTAGCGATTAATTTCAACGGTTTTCTTTAAGAAGAATTAATGAAAATTTCTTGGTGTTTTCAATGGCGATATCGTCGCTACTTATAAACTGCCACGAATAACTGCACAGCCTATAAGTCTTCCCTACTTGTTGCTATGAACAACTGACACAACGTGTAGGGGTCTTTCGTAAAAAACTTTCCTTTACTCTTAGCCGCAGTTTAATGTTGAGCGTAACCGGAAAGTAGCATTTTCTTTTACATAGCTTATCTTTATTTAATATTATAAGCGTTGATTAGTGATGATAGGAATTTATCGTTGCAACTTAGTCGATTCGTTTCACTGTGGTCGAAGTAACTGATGCCGCATTGAAATTAGTTGATACTTTGTAAGTTCTAAGTTTGGCAGGTCGCTAGCTGATATACACACTAATTTGTATAGCCAAATGCTTTGGCTTATACCTCATTTTGAAGTAGGCACCTATTGCATTGCACGTGCAGTCAATCTCAAAAACTGTAATCAATTTTCAGCAAGTACAATGAACTAATTGTAAGTATAGTTGAATTGACTATAATATATTTGACTGATATACTAACAGAAAAGGATATTAAGGTTATCGAGTTTGGTATCACTTATAAGACTACAACAGTAGTTCCAAACTTTGAATTAGAAAGAGACATTGGCTAAATAGCAATAAAAACAGAAAACAACTTGCTATCTAATGTTATTAATAAGAACATAGTTTAATTTATACTTTTAGCTAACAAACAAAAGAAACAGCTAATTATAAACGATGCACTGGAAGGCTTAAGTGATAAGCACTGGAAAAAGGCTCTCTATAGTGAGATACTGAGCTTAATATTCCTCAAGATCTTTAAGGCTATCCAAAAAGATAGTAAACGTTATACTCTGACCGCAAGAAAAGTTACCAAGGTTAAAACTGACTCTAAAGGTTAGATGAAGAGGTATAAAATCAGTATCGAAATATGAGGATTCGAGTAAAGATATGTTATTAACTATAATAAAACCTTTATCTTTACGGCAATGTATTCTACGTAAAGAATCTACGTTTAGCTTACTAATTTCTATAGATAGGATATCAGCCAAATTGAAATAGACTCAACGTTTCTGAATGGATTACTTAAAGAACACGTATTAATGGAAATACTTCAAATGGTTGGGGACTGTTTCTTAAAGTAATCAAATAAAAATGATATATGTTTAAATCCTATAGTTAACTAAATCCTCTAACTATTCGCTTATCTATGAGTTTGAACATGTTTTAAGATAATGGTTAAAGGGGTCAAAGGCAATATTTAATACTCATAAATTCAAAAATTTAAGCTTTGAAAACGAGGTATATGTTTATGATTGCCGTTAGCTTATTATATTTACTTACATTAACAATTCTCTCGTTATTCGCCCTGATTCAAAAGCCGTTATTAAGGCTTTAAAACAGGATTTTGGGAATGATTTTAAATATAAATACTTAAGAGAGGCAAATCACTTTCTAGAGGTACGTCTCTTAAGATATAGGGATACACGTATGATCATTTTGGCATAAGACTTGTATATCTCGAGGGTTTTGGATTTTAAGGCAGATAAACTAAGTATAAGTCCGGCTTATATCTCTATAGTTTCGATATTACATATTTATATCGTACCTTAATACTTTTAAGATCAGGCTAATATATTATAAACCAGAAAGTATTGGTTAAATGTACGAGCCTTTGAATATATAAAGTTCCGGACTAAGCCGTACATTTCCTTCTTTATATCAGTACTCTAACATTTTTTCCATAATTCTTTATAAAGAAAACATCACGTTCATCAACTACACTTTTAATTGCATCAAGAAATGAAAAAAAAAAAAAATAGAATATAAGTGGGTATTGAAGATCTATTACCGAATACGTATCAAGACGTTATAAACCTCAGTCAGGATTATCATAAATATTCTTACAGGCTTCAAATTGGCGGCGAATGCGATTCCAACCGGAAAAGGTATAGGGCTACTGAAAAATATACCTATGGATACACGGTTTATATCGTCAACAATATGATTAACTGGGTATCCAAACAAAGATCCAAAGTAAACCTCTTTCCTATAGATGCTAAAACCATAACAAAAATAGGGATCATTTATAGTACCTTTTGAATTAGTAATTTTTTTTCAAAACTATATATTCCTATTACTGTTACGATATGATATGATAATGGAGGACCTATCAATTTGTTCATGAAACCTATGTATCATGAACGCACTTAACATTTACTCCTCAAAATACCCTTTAAGGAATAAAGTAGAGCATGACACCATATAAATCAAGTGGATTCCAACAAATAAATAAATAACCAATTGGTTAACAAAGCCATTTCTGAGATCAAAATACGAGGTATAAATAAAATGGCTTAGCTTAATTAACTTGAGTTTAGATTAATAGATCATAAAACTCTATGCTCGAAGTTACTTTGTAGTACTACGGGTATAGAATAGTGAAGTAACATTGGTGTAAACTTTGGAATATTGAAATACTATAAAAGTTATCGATTCAAATCGAACGACATAGGTTTTCAAGTCTTCTTACTTTTTACATCTACTAACTTTCTTTTCTATATATTACGACTCTTTCACTCAACCCTCTACCTCTTGTTTTTTACTTGTCTTTCTTTTCTTTTTCTTTCTAAATGGACAATACCTTTTAAAAAGGTGTGATGAAATTCAATAGATCCTGTCACTCAACACATACTCAATAATAGGGTCGGTTAATACTTGGTACAACTTCAAGTACTGAAATTCACAACACAAAAGGATAAGGAATTCACTGGAGATGTACATATCTTCAAAGGGCACTAGTATTTACAAGTTCAAGTACTAGTATTCACTAATATAGAGGACTAATACGGAGATACTACCTAGGCTAATACTTACTAGCACAAAGGAACTAGTATTTACTAGTATACAATAGTATTGAATATTACGGAGTCTCAACTTTTGATCAAGATCTCCATGATAATACACATGGTCATATATGAAGTTTTCTATATGGATTCTTGCTGATAGGACTTTAGAAGTTGCAATGTTATAGATTCTATTGGTTGAAGTAATAGTAGTATTGCAGTAGTCAGATGGTAAATGTATTGTTATAGGTTTGGTAGACTGCTAGCCGGTCTACACAGTAATTCATATAGCTAACTATTTGGCTCGCGCTTTAGTTTGAATTGGGCGTATACTGTACTTGCTTTGCAGATTATATAGTGGGCCCACATAAAACAATACACTATACTTGCAGTCAGTATAGTTAACTTTACTGTAATTAAAGTCGGCATACTGCACTGCAAATACTACTATTCCAACACTGGCAGCTTTTTAGTTTATGTGCGTACGCCAGTATAGTTAACCAATCTTTTCCAGTAAGTACTAAACTGCAACCTCATTAACTAGCTAGACCCCTGTCAATATTAGTTTACCCCAGTATTGAAATGCACCTATTTATATGCAAATTAGCCCTAATTATTGTTAATTGCCTTACGGTTTCGAGGTTCGACTTTATAGACTCTTTTAAAAAGTTCTTTCGCTATAGACCTTTGTAAACCTTCGCTTTAGCCATGCTACTTAAACAGGTCGTTATCGCCAGTTTCCTGACAGTTTTCCAGTTTTACAGTAAATTCTTAACCGTCGCCACGTAACTTAGGCTTATCGGGCGACTTATTAACGCAACCTTTGATACGTATAGTCAGCCTATCGCTATCTATAAATATCTTTCAGGCATTATTCGATAACGCTCTCGTTATGACATTAGCAAGATTTTTTTTCCCGTCAATTCATTAGAATTCCCTAATTTTCCTCTTTTCATAGGCTTTACTGAGTGCTATTACATCGATTATTAGGTGTTTTTCGCTGGTGGTTCCGAGTTTAGAAAGGTATTTAAATAGGATCTCGAGTCGGTATAAATTACTATCGGGATTTAAGGAATCTTAAGCTATCTGATAATAATGTTTAGGGTTTTTTACAGTGTTATGCCCATATGAAAGCCTGCCATTATTTAGTAAACCTTTGAAGTTAGTACGCTTTGTATAATCCTCTTGTATTTAAGAAAGATTAAGTGGATTGAGTTGGCGATAATGTTTAATTGGTTTTTTCGCTTCTCTTTGTCAACGCGGGTTATTAGGAAGTCAATTCGTAAAAATAGGTCGGTGTTGTTCACGAAAAGCCCATTTGAAAAGATTATTAACTTTACCCTCGAGAGGTTTATTGAGACTATATCAATTCCTAAGTCCAGATTTCGTATCTGCCAATTAATCCTCTTATTTTGCTGGTTCAAATCCTTATCCATTGAATCTTGCGTTTTATTTACAATAAAGAGGTCATAAAAGGTGTTCGATTGACATAGAATAGTAATATAGTTGATACGGACACGTTGTTCCAGGTACTACTAGGCCTTACTCACATCAGTTTTGTCGATTAGGGCCAAATAAGTACCCAAGCCCTTTTGGCAAAAACAATGGCTAACATTAATACTAAGTATACGTATTGACGATTTATTAAATTTAATTTAGCTACTCTTTACCAACGTCATCACTGGCTTGCAGTTTTCAACCTCAAGTTTCTTAATAGTCTATTATTTCAGTATTATAAAGCTAGCTGTTTAAACGAAAAACGTATCTTTAATTTATATACCTACTAAGCTAAAGTCTTTCTTTTATGTTATCAACAAGTTCGAATGGTATATTAGGGTATTTATATGTAGCCGTAATTTAAAATACAACTGGTAAGTTAGAAACTAATAAACTCTTGATTTAACCAATTCGTATTATAGATTAATATATTGTATTACCATCCCTGAAGGATAGATAACATGTAGTTTCTGTTGCAACTCCAATAGTATAATCTATTATAAATCTATTGTTAATTACCTGTAGGCCTACATTATATTACGACTATTAAGTATAAACAAACCTTCGGTTTTGACTTGTAGAATAGCGGCTAAAACAGTGACTAAACGTTAACTGATCTTATGTATCGTCAGCGATTGCGTGAGGATCCATTTTTTGTCTTTATTACCGTATCCTTAAGCGATTAGGCGTAACTTTTCGTATGGCCGCCTCGTAATCTTGCCTTTGACCTCGTAAATAATCTTCAACTTAAAGATCGTAACGTTTGGGTTTTTAAGGTTGAAATCAGCCTTCAAAACGAATTGTATAACTCCTCGAGTTAATAAGCCATTAATTTCGACCTTATAGCTTTCCTTAAAATGTTTGCCGAAGGTTTTGATAATGACTTATGTTTGGACTTTTGTTAATAAGTCTTCGTTATCCTTTTTTTCTTGCTTTCCTTAATAGTATTGTAAATGCGGCCCGGTATATATTTTTATTTTTTAACATTTCTCTTTTTTGGGGTTCGTTCGCGCCGGCGGCATTTTATTGACTTATCGATAACAGGTGGAGAAAGTTCATGTTAACTCAATCGTTTGGCTTAAGGGTTTTTATCATCCTTCCCGTCATATTCGCAAGCCGACCCCACATTTTTAAGTGCCTCTACCAGACCTTTATACAATATCTTATCATCGCAGGAAAATGTTTCCAATATCTTCCTCTATGGCTACTGCTAGAGGGGTCAAACCGATCACGTGTACCTACGATGCACCTGTAAAGGATACCCGACCTTTGCTGACTTCCCAAAAGCCTTAGCGTAAGCAATAGGTAAGTGGACCGCTCCTGGAGGAAAAGGAAGCTATTATGTACTGATTCCTTTACATTAACGCCGAGTCTCTACATAGGGCACTAGATACATAGAGACGCGATTTCGAGGTCTACTAATCCGTTTATACAGCGTACGAATAGGTTATTAACGCCTTTGTTACTTATTATATTGGGCCTATCTTTGCTGAATACCGGATATTAGCGTTGTATATCGTAACGTACGCTATAAAGCACTTAGCCGATAAGGGCTTAAAAATGCAGACTACAGAAAATATACTTTTTGCAAGCCAACCCTTTATTTTAATAAACTAAACTCAAAAAAACCTTCGAAAGTTGACTCGAACCCCTTTTACTATTGACTTTATGACGGCTTTGTCCTCGTCCACGACTATAATTAGTAAAAGTACTAGTTTTATCGCTTTACTCACGCCAAACCCGAAAATCACATGGGTTACAATAACAAGACGAGAAAAAACTCTGGTCCTTATAACGCCGCAAACTTTATCTACTCTTAAAAAAGGATATCAAAATCACGTTTCAAATATGTCGAAATTTTACCCCAGATAACGTATTATATTTGAAAGGGTAACGGAAAAGGTGATTTTACAGATGTTTATTCAAGTCCCTAAATTTTTTAAACAGGACGTCGAATGGTTTTTCTTTCGATATACTTTAGTAAAAAGGGTATAATTAAACCCGTTTACTATTAAATGGATAAATAGGATATTTAAAGGGTTCGTTATACGGTAAGCGAATATAACGATTAGAAATATTCTTCTTTTTAAAAAGATCTTAAAGATGGTATTATATCTTTTGAGCGGTATTTTAGTTATTTGATATAAAATATAATATACGTACGTAGTTAATAGAATCTTTCGCGTTATTTATATACCCTTCCAAAACATCTTACTTGAAGTTCCAGAGGTAATTGAAGAGAAAATAGTTACTTAAACTAATGTTACACCGATTAACGCCTATTAATTGATCCACTGTCAAGATGTATATACGGGCTTTACTACTTAGATTATCTTTTTTCTTCAGTTTATCAAGTCTTTTCGACTTTTGAATATCAACAAACAAACCCATACGATAAATAAATAACAATAGTTATAATTTTAAAACGATAAGTGTCTCAATCTGTATATTCATATTAAATACGTCTATTCGATTCATTCTCTTCTTTTTTAACGATATACACTTGATTTAACCGGTTATAAAACCCTTGTTATGTACAAAATTCCAAGGAATACAATAATTATGGTTTTAATTTAACCGCGCCAGATTAAACAGGATATATATAAAAAAACATATCACGAAGGCTTTAAAGGTCGTACGGAATTATAAAGGAATTTTACATATAAAATACGGGCCTTTATCATACCTTTTATATACGGCAACTATTACCTCAATAGCACTTATATTTATTTATTAAGTTAAAAATTGGTGTTTTGAATGCGAGTAAAAGGGGTTTAAAGGGTAAATTACAGTTTCAATGATTATTATAGAAAAGTCATTTACCTCATTATATAAAACTACGCTAAAAGTCATCGCCTTACGGAATATCAGGCTACCTTTCAATTAGGTCGTTTTAAAATAACATTAACTTTGCTTTATTTACCGTTTAAAAACCCTTAACGTTAGGCATCCGCTCGTATAACGAATCGACGAAGCACCTACGATAAAGGCTGTAAGGGATGTGACTTTTACCTTTATAACCACATTAGTCGATAAAAAGGGGGATATATATAACTTTACAGCTCCTAAAAAGTCCTTTCGACTTTGTGTCCACTTGGCCTATACTACATAAAGCGATCTCGGCGATCTCCCTTCACCGCTACAAAGACTTAAGTTAACAAAAATACGTATTCACCTACATTTTTTCGAAGTTAACGTAAATTCTTTTTTTAGCTTTTCTCAACTTACTTCATTAACGCTACAATTTATCCTTAGGTTTTTCATCAACTTTACAAATGAATTAACTAAGAAAACTTTAACTTTACCCTTTCAAATCTGGTTTATTAACTTAAAACCTTGTTATATTACACTTTTTACCTATAAATCCGAATAACTTGTCGAAGGTAAACAATACGTCGAATATAGGTACGTAATATACCAGAATAGGCGTACGATTGCAGAGAGTTTCGACGGTTTATACCCCGATACTTACGTCTTTAATACGAAGTTTATTAGCATTTTCCGAAACCTTAAGGCAAATTTACGTAATACTTTGGGCGAAATAAAAATATACATAAATAATAACTTTGTAATTTAAAGCTTTCCGAGGATTTTACGCGGTAGTCGAATCGTATTCGGATCGTATAATGGTTAGATAAAACTTAGGATATATATGGATCGCTAGAAACGAAGCTGCGAATCGACTCACCGGTTTAAAGGACAAACCCACCCTTTTTTATGAAAACGACGATTAACCTTTTATGAACGAGGTAAAATCTTGATTACTATTTGATCTTAAGGTAATAAAAAAGGAGTGATATATTAAAAGGGAAGTTTAGCTTTTTTTAATATAGGTGTTCGAGCTGTACGTATACAATTAACTCCGGACCCGAATTCAACACGTTCGTTAAATCCGGCGCTCTCCCACTTTTAGCACCTTTATTAAGGCTTTTTCAATATAGTTTCTTTACAATAAAATACGGGCACAGTAATTTCGCCTCTTACTTTCGAAAATTTTAACTTTCTGAAGCAAAAGGAGGTTATTACCGTTATGATAACAAACGTAATATATCCTACTTAATTTACTACCCAACTTTGATAAAGATTTGAAAATAGTAGTTATGAGCCTTCAGAAAACGACTAAACGGGCGGGTACGGGATATTTATATAAAAAGAGTTTTTGTAAACCTCAATTTTTTCCGGGATTTCGTTTATTTTACTAATTAATTTTCGAAGTATATACGCTGTTAAATCATAACATTCTAAGGCTACGTTTAATGCTTGTGAAAAATAATTACATTTTACGCCTACCAGCAAATACCTATAAAACCCGCCGGCGAATACGTATAAAACCTGCCAGCTTAAATTACAGTTATTATTATTATCATTATTATTACGATTACAATTATCCCTAATATAAAAGGGTTTATCCCTTTACCAACTTTACTTTAGTTACTACTAAGGTTCTTATAACGGCCGCCTGGCAGACCTGTCCCTTTCGAAAAAGAGTTACAGGTTTTAGGGAGGAATTTGGGGCGAGAGCAGGGGCGGAAGTGTGAAGGATAGTAAAAGCAACGATGGGTAAAAAGGTAAAAGGCTAATTGAAAATAAAATATATCTCCTCCCATTACTAAACTCGTCTTCGCCGTTAGTATTTTCCTAGGCCCTTTTAGTAACGGAACCTTATCGCCTTAACAATACCACTGTAACGATCTACGTCGAATTACCCTTGACTGCCTACACGGTAGCGCGTAATGGTCTTCGTAAGGCGGTAAAGCACACAAAGGGCGCCTTCGCTACGATGGTAGCGCAGTAGGCCGCTTATGGTTCGGCGGCGCTAGGGGCGACGAAAATACACCCATCTTTACGCTTAGTTACTATTGGTATACGTTAGGTCCGGTTTTTTACAACATAAGTATCGAAAGGGTTATACGTGTATAACATGCGCATTTTACACCCTTTTCTTTTTTAACATAGGCCCCATTACTAACCCCCGCTAAAAAAATTTCTTACCTAATCTATATAAAGTTACGCTCCGCCCCGTTGGGAGCGAGGCGGGAGCTAATAGGGCGGGTCGAAGGGGTGGAAGAGGGAAGGAAGGGGGAGGATGAAGAAATAGGGGAGTAGGTCGCAACGAAGGTGCGCTTAACACGTTTAAAACGCTAGAGATCCCTAGCTCTAGCTCGACAGATGCGGGCGTGTATGATACGACCTTTCTAGAAAAATGTTACTAGTCAAAAAAAATTAGCCAGAGTTTTCTAACCAAAACAAAAATGTGGTATAAGGGGGGGAAAAGGTTGGTGAGAAAGAGAGCTTATTAATATTACTTATTTTAGCGGTTATTTTAGAAAAGGTTTAAATTTTAAAATCGTATTAAAAAGGGGGGGTTTTTATATAAGGTAACTGTTGGTAGGCATTAGACATTGTAACGTTGTCGATTCGATTGGTCTTTGAAGTAACAGTAGTATTGTAGCAGTCAGATGGTGGATGTATTATTCTAGGTTTAATAGACCGCTAGCCGGTTTGCACTGTAATTTGTATGGAAAATTGCTTGGCCCGTGCCTTAAAGTAAATTACAACGTACTATATTCGACTTACACCTAATGTAGTAAGTCCGTACAAAGCAATATACTTGCAATACGGTCAACTTTACTTATAGTAAAGTTGACCTACTACACTGCATGTAATACTATTTTTACACTGGCAGCTTTTTATTTTTTATGCGTACGCTAATATAGCTAACCAATCTTTTCCGGTTAACGCTAAATAGCTACCTTATACCCTATGTTAATTCCAATTGACTTTTATACTACATTACACCTAATTGCATGAAAATTAACCCTATTTGACCTTAATTGCTCCGTTACCACGAGGTCCGAGTTTATCAACTCCTACAAAAAGTTCTTATGCTACAAATCTTTGCAAGCCTTAACTTTAACTTTACTACTTAAATGGATTACCATTATTAATCTCCTAGCAGTCTTTCAATCTATCAGCATATCTCTATCCATCGTCACGTAGCCTTCCAGATGGCTTCTCCACGTATCTTTCGATACGTATAATCAACTTGTTACCGTTTACAAACCTTTACAAGGCTTTTTTTTAACGATGATTTTGTTATAGAGTTAGTAGGGTTGTCTTTTCCATTGATTTATTGGAACTCCTCCATCTCCTTCCTTTTGTAGGCTTTACAGAGTACTATTACGTCGATTATTAGGCGCTTTTCACTAATGGTTTCGAGTTTGAAAAGGCATTGAAAAATGCTTTTTAAGTCGGTATAAATCATTACCGGGACATAAGGAATTCTTAGATATCTGGTAATGTAATTAAGGGTCTTTTACAATACCATATCTATATCGAAACCCGTTATTATTTTATAAACTTACGATATTAGTACGTTTCATATCATCTTTATACACTTAACGGAGGTTTAGTAAATTAGGTTGCTGATGATACTGAATTAATTTTCCTGCTCATCTTCGTGAACAAAAGTTATTAAAAAGCCTATTTGGAAAATTAAGTCGATATTATTTATAAAAAAACTCGTCCGTAAAAATTATCAACTCAACCTTTAAAAATACGATTGGTATTATATTAATTCCGTGGTTTAGATTCCGTATTTACCACTCTAACCTTTCATTTAGTTGACTGAAGTCTTCATTCGTTAGTGATTGTATTTATACCATAAGAAATATATTGTAGAAGGCTTTCAGTTAATATAAAGTGGTAATATAACTACCCTATATACGTTATTCCAAGTACCATAAAACTATAATCTTACTAGTCTTGACGATTATAATAAAAACTACGTTTTAACCCTTTTAACAAAAGCTTAAACCGGTATTAATACCAAGTATACTGATTAATAATTTATTAAAGTTAAGTTGATTATTTTCCGTTAACGTTGTTACCAGCTTAAAATTTTAAAACTTAGAATCCTTGATCGCTTACTATTCTAGTGTTACAAAGTTAGCTATTTCGACGAAAAAGGTATCGTTAGTTTATATACCTATTATACCAAAAAAATTCTTTTACGTTACCAACAAACACAGATTGTATATTAAAGACTTTATCGTTAAACAGGATTTAAAGTACTATTAGTAAGTTAAAAACTAGTAAACACTTGCTTTAATTAGTCTGTATAATGGGGCAACACACCGTATTACCGTTTCCGACGGGTAAATAATATGTAACTTCTGGAACAGTTTTAATAATATAATTATTTATAAATTCGTTACTGATTATATATAGGCCTATGTAATGTTTCGGCTATCAAATGTAAACTTACCTTTAATCCTAGTTGGTTAACTTACTAGTAAAGCAATTACTAAACTTTAATTCAACTTTTAAATCGTTAGTAACTGTATAAAGATTTAATCATTACCTTTATCGCTGTATTCTTAAGCGATTAGTCGTAACTTTTCGTACGGCCGCCCCATAGTCTTACTTTTAACCTCGTAGATGATCTTGGTTTGAAAATCTCAACGTTCGGGTTTTAAAGATTAAAATCGGTTTTGGTCATAAATTATACAATACATCGAGTTAATAGGCCATCGATTTCGACCTTATCATTTTTCTTCAAAGGTTTGCCAAAAGTTTTGATAATCTCTTATACCCTAAGCTTTACTATTAAGTTTTCTTTATTCTTCTCTTTCCTATTTACCTAAATAGTATTATCAATACTACCCGGTATATATTCCTCTTCTTTAACGGTTCCTTTTTCTTCTCGGAGGTTGCCCATGTCGGCGGCGTTTTATCGATTTGTTAACAACGGGTGGAAGAAGTTCGTATTTACTCAGTCGCTTTACTTAGAAAATTTAAAGGTCTTCATAATTAGTACCCCTAATATAAAGCTTGACCTAGATGATTCGAAAGGATATAAGGCTATTAACAGTTTGAATAATTACTTTAGAGTTTGTAATACTTAACATCTTATATAACCCTTCCTATTTGCCTGGCTCCTACCATACGAGGACTTTACTTTGTAACGGTAAAGCAAGTACATTGATCGTTAAGGGATCGTTTCTAGTGCTAAAGACGTTATTAATCTGGCGAAGTACCGATTCCCTTCGTAATTCCTTCAAATCTTTATTATAGGCCGCAATACGTTTTTAAGTACTTACCAAAGGCGTAAATTCACTTATTAGGCATATGTACGCTCCAAAAACTAGAAAGGTTGGTACTAAGCTGTTAAAACTAACGGTTTCATCAAGACCTTTCACTGCCATTTGTAAACGTACCTCCTAATTCGTAAAGTTTCCAATCTCAAAAGTAAAGATATTATATGCTCGACGAAGTAAAGCGTATGCCCTTTTAACCTTACTAATACTCTAGTGGGTTTCCATAAGTACCTATTTATACTAGATACCCATTATTTTGACATTTTTTGAAAATTTTGCCGCCGTAAAGTTAGTACTAGTATCGTAAACGACGACGTTAGGTAGACTCAGGTATATATCAATCCACAACATTTTCAATGCTCTTTACGTATCTTTTATCGAAAGGGACCTCAAAAACTTAACCCCGTAAGAAAAGGTTACGAAGTTAATGACGTAAAACATAGGCTTGTTATCCAAGTAAAATATATGAATAAAGATCTCTTATTCAAAGTTTTTATCATCTTTTAATATAAACTTAAATTTCCGGTGAGCTTAGGTATATATTTCACAGTGGTAATACAATCTTTTAATAACTTCGAAGGTAAAGTATTCCACATCATTATTCCCTATGAACTTTAAAACTTTATACAACTTGTTAATAACAAAATAGTTGAAGCGCTGATGTAATTAACGTATTTCTAATTCCGTTAGGTTTAACACCACTACTTCCGGGCCTTCAAGATGAAATTATAAGTACTCCTAATTAAAGGCGAGTAAAAACCTCTAACTATTTTTAACCAGCTCATTTACGTTAACGTTAACATTAATGCCGAAATTTTTCATATTCTTTAAGCAAAGTAAAAGAGGGGTAGGGAACTTAAGGATATAAAATGTAATTTCTTTTACAATAGTTTAAATTAATGTTATCCCTAGTAATAATAGCTATTCGCATGAGTTAAAACCAACTTTAACTTTATCAGTATCGTAACGATTAATTTCAGTGGCTATAGTACTTTCTCTTTGTAATACCACATACTACAAATAACCTTCTATTAAGTACGTTGCCGCTCTAGTATTTGGCATAATACCTTAAAACGTATGATCCGCGTAACTATTATAAAACATAAAGGTGTATAAGGGATTAGGGGTATATTTAGGGTAAAAATAAGGGTCTTTACCACCTAAACGGTATAAAAAGGTATGGTCGGCTAATTACTAGGCCGCTGTACCAGAAACAGTATCTTTATGCTATTGAATCTATTTAAAAAGGTTAACGACGGTAATTAACTTATCGCCTTTAACTTTTACGACTTAATTTAAGTAATCTTACTCGAAGTAGTAAAATATTAGGTGTGGTACGCTACTATTTTATTGTTACGTTCGATGAGGAGATATTGAGTTAATTAGTAACTAGCTTTACTACAAATTTAATATCTCTTACCATTATTACGACGATAGTATTTATGGTTAATAGTTCCGCCTAAATCTTATTAGCGTTAATATGGGTATTGCTTTTAGTTTAGGGTTGAGGTCGATAGGCCTAACCTTAAGCGTTATTGGCGCCCGTACTTACGGTCGACATAATTAACCACCGTAAGGTTTTCTTCATCCATGTTAAGGAAGTTGTTAGTTTGGGAATATATACCGAGTTAGTTTGGTGTAATTACTATCATGGTGGCAAACAAGAAACGCAACTGGTTAAAAAAGCCTTTACAAATAGTATCTAAACGTTATAAAGCGTATGAGAATTTACCAACGCCCGTAATAACTGCCCATACCTGCTCGCAAATTATAGTTTCGCCAACATGGACCTTTCTTATTGCCTTTCAACACATTATTAACTTGTCAAGCATTTGATTAAAAATATTCATTGGTATTTCCTCCTATTTTTTCTTTGTCATTATTATAGTTTACTTTATAGTAGCCCAATTTGTATAATATTACATAAGGTAGACATCGTATTCAAAGTGATCCTTTATATCATCGTAGATTTCGAGAAATGTAGTAACGGTCGTTAGTAAATTGAAGTAATAATCTTTGGCGTAACCTATAAGGATTCCGTAATATAATAAGTGAAAACCAGAAGGTGGAACCTATATCCATTTACAAATATTTAAAAAGGGTATTATCTTAATGTCCAAAAGGTTATAAAGCTTTCCGTCGTACTTCTTTATATTATCTTAAATTTTAATAAGGTTCTTTTTAAGCTTGTAATCAATATTTACCATTTTGATAAAATTCAGAAAAAGGTCGCGATAGTTATCCTAACTTTAAATAGTACTTCCTAGTAGTTTAAGCTTTAAGAATTTCGAAGTACGGTGTTAAGGGTAATTACCAGTCGCCTAGCCTAAAAAGTAAAGTCTTATAGCAAAACCTGTAGTGAGTTTACGCGCGTAAGTGAATCTGAAGGGAAAAGGTTTTTGAGGGTCTTGGCGATTGAATTACTGAGGAGCAATGAGTATTTGAAGGTTTTGGAAGACCTAACGATCTTACTCAATTTACTAGTATAAAGCGTCAACGTCAATACTTCTGGCGGCGTTAGCAATCGTTGTTTCATGCGTCCTACCGCCGCTAAAGGCATACTCCGCGCTATTACGTAACGATATTAAACTATCGAATAGGTTAACAGATTTTTTATTGTTAACGCGTAAAAAGGATTAGCTTAGTTAAAGGTAGGTTAAGGATCCTTTAAAACATATATATAAGCGTTAGGATTCCTTAACGCCTTTCCTTTTTACTTCAAGGTTTTAAGAATTAGGATTTTAAAGGCAGTCTACCTATTAGGCTAATTCGGAAAAGGTTTCTGCCAATCCTATTAGTATCTTATTAAGAATGTAAATGTTACAATTTATAACTTCCTTTTTCAACTTGGTTTTAACTGTGCGTTAAATTATCTTTTATATGTTAAGGGTTTAGTAACTGGAACATTCGCGGAAATCTTAAAAAGCGCGAGCACCGCGACCATATTCGTTACCAAAGTCCGTGTAAATAATATATTAACCAACGTAATTGTTTAAATAGGCTTTGGTTAAGGTTTTATTAACATCCGTAATTTAAAGTTACTGGTTGTAGTAATGGAGGAAAACTGATCCAAAAGCTTTAACTTTCTTTATGTATTCCTAACTTGGGATTATTTTGGTGGTTCGGCTTGTGTAGGGTGTATATGGTAAGTAACTTGATAACTTTAGGCGTAGGAAACTTGTGTTTTAGTGCAAAGTCGCGTAAGGATTTAGCGACTTAACGACTTGGTAATTTGGTGTAAGGTTGTGCAACGTAGATTTTTTAATGTGACTTGGTATTTTCGCTTATAGTAGCGAACTTAATGATTAAAGTAGCGTGTGAAATAAAAAAAAAAGTGAAGTATAAGTAAAAGTTTGGTGTAAAAAGTAAAGTCGAAGGTTGTTAGTAGTGGTAAAAGTCGAAAGTTATTTGTTATAGTTATTCAGCGTAAAGACTTAGTCGTTTTTGTAATAGTAATACACATAGTAGTACTAACTTGGCCATTTACCAACTTTCCGTACTTTAAAACTTTTAATAGTCAATCTTAACGTTTTTAAAAAGAATTAATAAAGATTTCTTAGTGTTTTTAAAAGCGATACCGTTGCTACCACTAAGCTTCCGTAAAAACCGATATAGCCTAGAAGTTTTTTTTACTTACTGCCGTGAAAACCGACTCGGTAGTAAAGGCCCTTCGTAAAAAAAATTCCTCTACCCCAACAGTCGTATAATTTATAATGTAACCAGAAAGTAGCTTCTTCTTTTATTTAGCTTATCTGTGCTTTACCTAATAGGCATGCAAGTACTAATTAGTTCTAGTAGGCCTTAAACTTTGCAACGTTATCGATTCGATTGGTCTTCAAAGTAACAATAGTATTACAGTGGTCAGATGGTGGATGTATTATTCTAGGTTTGGTAGACCGCTAGCTGGTCTGCACTGTAATTTATATGGCCAATTGCTTGGCCCGTGCCTTAAAGTAAAGTGTAGCGTACTGCACTCAACTTACAACCAATGCGGTAAGTTCGTACAAAGCAATGCAATTGTAGTAGAGTCAACTTTACTTACAGTAAAGTTGACCTATTGCACTGCATGCAATACTATTCCAATAGTAACGGTATATGAACCACCGAATTCGCACAAAGCATCCCCTAATAGTTTAAAACTTTTCTTAACACGTATATGTATTTATACGGGTTTTTTATAAATACCCCTTGTAGCGGCTTTTACCATGCTCTTTCTGGATTTACAAGGTTCTATTTTTAAGGGACCAAAACTGATTGTATCCTCGGCGTGATTAGTCTTTGGGTGGAGACTGAGATGGCCGCGCTACGTAGCTCGATCAGGGTTGCAGTTTACATGCCTACAAGTTTTTAAATTGCGAAAAACCCTAAGATTTTGATTGGAAGGATGGCGTAGGCTGACAACGGCACTCTGTGGCTATACTAGCGCGCGTTACAACCCCTTCTGCCTGTATCTATAGGGATATTTCGTAGCAGCTAGTGCGCCGCTTTGCGGTATATACTACCCAGTAACAGTATAATTAAATGAATTAATAAATGAATTAAATGTCTTTATCATTAGTAGCCCTAATATTTGGCTTAACCTATATAACTCAAAAAATACAAAACCGTTGTTAGTTTTAACAATTACTTTAAAGTTCACAATACTCAAGATATTATACAAGCGCTTTTATTTGCTTAGCTCCTGCCATACGAGGGTTTTACTTTATAACGGTAGAGTAAGTACATCGATTGTTATAGGGCTATTCCTAGTATTAGGGGTATTATTGAATTGTCGGCGTACCAAATCCCTTCGTATTTCCTTTAAAGCTTTATCGTAAGCTGTATTATGCTTTTAGATATTCATTAATGGCAGAGATTTACTCGTTAGCCGTGGGTACTTTTCAAAGACTAATAATGTTAGTACTAGGTCATTAGGGCCTATAATATCGTTTAGGCCTTTTACCGCTATTTCAAGGCGTGCCTCCAGATCTGTAAAGGTTTTAATTTCTAGTGTAAAGATATTATAAGTTCGGCGAAGTAGGGCGTATACTATTTTAAGCTTTCTAATTCTCTAATAAGCCTTTACAGGCACCTGTGTATACTGGATACCTATTATTGTGGTATTTTTTTGAAACTTCGCCGTAATAAGATTCGTACTGGTATTGTAGACGAGAGACGTTGGGTAGACCCAAATACGTGTTAATCCATAATATCCTAAGTATTTCCTACTTATCTTTTGCCGAAAAGGATATTAGAAACTTGGCTCTTTAAAAAGAGGTTGCAGAGTCGACGACATGAAAAACAAGCTTATTATTTAAGTAAAACACATCGATAAAAACTTCGTAATTAAAGTCTTTATCGTCTTTTAATATAAACTTAAATTTTCGGAGGGCTTAAATATACATTTTACAATAGTTATAAATCACTTTAATGGCTTTCACGGCAACATATTACATATCTTTTTATCCTGTTGACTTTAAGACTTTATATAACATATTAACAACTAGATAATTAAAGAGAAAGTATAATTAAAGTATCTCTAGCTTCGTTAGATTTAATACTATTGTTTTAGGACCTTGAAGATAAAACAATAAGTGCCACCAATTAAAGACGAAAGGAAGCCTTTGGACGTTTTTAACTAGCTCGTTTACATTAACATCGACGTTGACGTCGAGAGTCTTTATATCTTTTGAGAGAGAAAAAAGGGTAGGAGACTTAAGGATGTAAAACGTAATTGTTTTGGTAATAGTTTAAACTATTGTTATCCTTAGTAACGATAGTTGTTTACCTAGTCCGAAGCTCACTTTAATTTTACTAGTGTCGTAACAATTGATTCTAGAGGCTGTAGTGTTTTCTCTCCGCAGTGCTACGTATTGAGAATAGCCTTTTATTCAGTACTTTGATGCCTCTATATCTGGCCTAATACCTTAAAACGTATGGTTTATGTAACGGCCGCGAAGATTAAAGGTATGTAAGGAGTTAGGGGCTTGATTAGGGCAAAGGTAAGGGTTTTTACCATCTAAGTAGTATAGGAAGACTTAGTCAGCTACTTATGAGGCCGCGTTGAAATTAGTATCTTTATATCATTTGATTTTTTTAGGGGTATTGTCGCCGTTAATTTACTCGTCGCCTTCGAAATTTACGATTTGGTTTCAGTGATCCTATTTAAAAGTGGTAGGGTATTAGATGTAGTATATTACTTTTTTGTTGTTTCGCTTGGTAGAGGGGTGTCGAGTTAATTAATGTCCAAACTTTCCACAAATTTAATATATCTTGTTACTATCACTATGATAGTGTTTTCGGTTAGTAGGTCTATTTTAATTTTAATCTCATTGGTGCTAACGTAGCTACTGCCTTAGTATAAGGTCGATAAGCTAAACTTTAGGCGTTGAAAGCGCACATATCCGTACTTACAGTCGACGTAATTAATTACCATAAGATCTTTTTTATTTACGTCAAAGAAGTTACCTGCTTACGGGTATATATTAAAAGAGTTTGGTATACCTACTATTACAGTAGTAAACAAAAAACGCAAGTATCTAAAAAAGCCTTCGTATATGGTATTTAGGCGTTATAGTGTGTATTGAAATTCGTTAACACCTGTAACGGCTACCAGTTCCTGTTTACAAAGTGTGGCTTTGCTAGCATAAGCCTTTCTAATTACTTTCTGCTATAGTATTAGTTTTTTAATTATCTGATTGAGCATATTTACTGGTATTTCCTCCTCTTCTTTTGACTAATATCGATGCATATTTCGTGGTAGCTTAAACTTTGTAGTATTACATAAGGTAGACGTAGTATTCGAAGTAGCTCTTTATGCTGTCATAAATTTCTCGAAACGTTATTTCTTGGATTAGGAAGGTTAGGTAGTAATCCTTAGTGTGTCTTGTAAGGATTTTGGGGAATAGTAAGCGAAAACAAAAAGGAGGAACCTCCATTTACTTACAAATGTTCAAAAGGGGTATTGTCTTCGTATCAAAGAGATGATAGAGCTTCCCGATATACTTTTTTGTATCGATTTAGATTTTAGCGAAATCTATACAAAGCTTATAGTTAATATTGACTATTTTGACAAGTGTTGGGGGTAGGTAGCGATAGTTATCCTAGTCTTTATTGGTGTTGCTTCCTAATAGTTGAAGTCCTAGGCCTACTAAGGTACAGTGATAAAGGTAATTGCCAGTTGCCTAGCCCGAAGGGTAAAGTCTTGTGGTAGAACCTATAGTAGGCTTTCGCGTATTGGCAAACCTATTGTTGGAAGGTTTTTAAGGTACCTGTTGATTGAAGTGCTAGGGGGCGATAGGTAATTAAATATTTTAAAGAACTTAACAATCTTTCTTAATCAAGTGGTGTAAAGAGCCAATATTAATTCCTTTAGCTATGTGAGTAGCCGCTGCTTCACGTATCCTATCGCCGCTAAGAGCGTACTCCGCATTGACACGTAAAGGCATTGAGTTGCCGAGTAAGTTAACAGGTTTCTTATCGCCAATGCATAAAGAGTCTTAACTTAACTAGGGGTAAAAGAGAGGTCCCTTAAATGGCATATAAGGGTGTTGGAGTTTTTAAATATTCTTTCTCTTAAGGCGTGGGTTTTAAAGTTTTTCTCAAGTTAATCTAGGTCTATGAGAGCTTTTTCTAGCTTTGTGGAGCTCTTTTCTAGCATATAAATCCCTCGCCTTTTAAGTTTTTCGTTTAGTTCAACCTTAATAGTTTTCTGGACTTTTTTTGTGTATATGAATTTCTTAGTCGTTAAAAAGGTGTCGTTACTCGTAAAAAGCATTATTACCGTGATTGAAATCTTTGACTCTATCGTAATCGATGATATACGAGAAAATAAAATTAATTAGTTACCTTTTCGTTAATTTTTCGTCGACACAGTATCTCCAAAGCTCTTCGTTAAAATACTTGATGAAGTAGGACCCGAGGGATTTAATTGCCTTCATTCGCTTTTAACTGAATGTTATATTGGGTTTTGGCTTGTATGTGACTTAATAAACGAGGTACTTGGTGGTCTTTGAATGTGGGGATTTGGTGTTTTAGCGTAAAGTTGCGTGGGAACTTGGCGACTTGGCTACTTGGCGTAAGGCTGCGTGACGAGGCTTTTTTTCGGTGCGACTTGGTATTTTCGCTCGAAGCAGCGATTTGAACAACTGAATTGGTATAAGAGAAGTGAAAAAGAGTAAATCAGTGGCAAAGTTTTGGTATAAAAGGTAAGGTCAAAGGTTGTTGTTAATGGTAGAGGTCGAAAGTTGTTTGTTATTTGGCCGTAGGACTTAGTCGTTTTTATAGTAGTAACACACGTAATAGTACTAATTAAACTGTTTGTTCACTTGTCGATTTAAGACTTTTAGTGGTCAATTTTAGCGCTCTTTAAAAAGGATTTGGTAAAGATTTCTTAGTGTTTTCAATAGCGATACCGTTGCTACCCTTAAGTTGCCATGAAATTCGGCGCAGCTTAGAATTTTTCTTTACTTATTTCCATGAAAACCGACGTAGTAGTAAAGTCCCTTTGCAAGAATCTGTCCTTTATTCTTTCCGTTGTTTAACGTAAAGTATACCCAGAAAGTGGTCTTTTATTTTACTTAGTTTATCTATGCTTAACATAATAAACACTGATCAGTATTGGTAAGGCTTTAAACATTACAACGTTGTCGATTCGATTGGTCGAAGTAACAGTAGCATTGCAGTAGTTAGATGGTGGATGTATTCTTCTAGGTTTGGCAGACTGCTAGCCGGACTTTATAGTAATTTGAATGACCAACTGCCTGGCCTATGCCTTAGTATAAAGTGGGCGCATATTGTACTTGATTTGCAGCCAATGCAGTAGGCCCGCCCAAAATAATACACTATACTTGCAGTCAGTATAGTCAACTTTACTGTAAGTAAAGTTGGCCTACTGCATTGCAAGTACTACTATTCCAATAATTCTAGAATATTTGAATCTATAGGCTTATACAATATCTTCTTATGCAGAACCTTCAACAGGTTTTAAAATGAAAAGTTATATATTTTTAAGGAGGACCTATGGGATTATTTATAAGAAGGGCCGTAGGAAGGCTAGTACCAGCGCCTTTCATGTGATACTAAATCATTTGATAACTGAAACCTTTTACATGGTATTATGCCACTTTAAGCCGCTCCGAAATGGTTGTCACGCATCTTCTATCCCTTTATAGTTCGCCAACTCCTTTTATCACTTTGTATACCGGGGGGGGGGGGGGGGTGGATAATATTACAAATCGATAGATATGCTAATGGTTATTAAAGATCTGAACCTGATGGTTATTATGCTTTTACAATGATTTGAAGTTATTCGAAAGCATGTTTTCACCTGTTATATGGCCGAGTTACTCCTTTTTCTTTAGCTTTATAAAAGCTCTTTAGTAAAAGTTTCTCCTCTTTTTTCATCGAAGATTATAGATAGCATCCTACTACCTTGAGTGATAGCTTCAGCTTAGTCACTTTAGAGTTAGCGGTCAATCCTAACGTTTTCTTTAAAAAAGGTTTAATAAATATTTTTTAATATTTTTGATAATAATACTATTATAATTTTCAAATTTTCATGGAAACTAGTGCAAATTGAAAGTATTTTCTTACGTAGTACTATAACAACTAATAAAGTTTATAAAGTCTTTTCGTAAAAATCTTTCCCTTACTTTATAATTATATTCATCGTAACCTAAAATTAGTTTCCTCTTTTATACAACTTATTTGCGCTTCTCTATATAGTATAGAATAGTGTTT
The DNA here is from genome assembly GCA_038502455.1 of Anisogramma anomala. Classification (NCBI taxonomy): domain Eukaryota; kingdom Fungi; phylum Ascomycota; class Sordariomycetes; order Diaporthales; family Gnomoniaceae; genus Anisogramma; species Anisogramma anomala. The sequence goes on along the minus strand of JASMMZ010000010.1, from coordinate 5,770,142 downwards.
ATATCACTCAAACCAATGATAATATTATTTTGAAAAACTTTAAATTTATATTTGGTGACTAAAGTCTTTTGAGACGAAAACAAAGAATTTATAAGTATGTGAATAATGAAAATATAATTAATCAAAGTATGAATATTTCAAAGTACTATTTATTTTGACACTTACACTTCATTTATCTGTATTCTTTGTACTTGGTTTATGATTACAATGTTGACAAAAGCGCGAAAAATATAAAAAGCGATATCCCAATAGTTTGTAATTTTTATATTCTTGAAATATACGTGTTCAATATCCGTATATTATTGGAATAGAAGTTAATTTTTATATAGCGAGGTTGATTATACTAACTGTAAGTTAAGTACCTAATTTAATGTTGGGTACAAATTATTGTATAAACCAGTTAGCGATTTGACAAACTTGAAAGAAATAAATTATCACTTTTCATGCAATATATCAATTATTTCGACTACGATTCGAATCGACTACGTTACAAAAATAAAGGCCTACCAACAAATATAACCTATATTGCAGAAATTTGTGATTAGACTATATTATTATATACGTCAACATAAAAAAAATACATTTATATAGCAAATATCATACTAAACCTCTATATATTTCCTTATTTATATAATCTATTTGATCCGATGGAATTTAAATTGAAATATGGAGATAAAAATCACTTTTTAAAGCTTTAATCCCGGCGAAGAACATTTAAATATCCATTTGTACCTCGAATAAACAAGGGGAATATTGGCGGTTGAATTTCAAAAACTAACTGCATAACATCAAGTTTCAAATTCGAAACAACAGAAGTAATGATTTTGATATGTGTTTTGAAATATTGTTAAGCTTAATCTGTTACCATTATACTTTAATGTAAATATTTGTTTGAACTTTCGCTAATTGGAAAAAAATCCTTGACTTTCTTTACTGCTATTGCTTGAGGCTATATTGACATCTATTATATTTTACTTATTCTTCGTTTTTTAGCCAACATTTACGTTTTTAGCTGCTCAGGGTATTATAATATAATTTCTTCATTCAATTAATATGCTACTAGTGTTTCAATTTCTAATAGTAGCTATTGCCTTTGATTTCTATTCGAATTATTCTTCTTCCAAAGTATTTCTTAACTTATCACATATGTTTCTCGTTTTCCGGTAATTATTAAAATTGAAGAATATGCTGTATTGTTGTTTTGATTGTAATATAGTCTATTACAAAGTGTTTTTTTTACTGGTTATCGTAAACAAAAATAGCGTTCACCTCAAATCGTAACAAAAATTACAAATGAGAACGGAACGTATTCAATAAACAACTCATGTAAGTAAATCAGATGTATCAACTATATTCATTGTACTAATTCGTATCACCAGTTCCATCCATGCTTTATACATAAGCCTTTTATATAAAGCAAAAAATGTTTTTCGTAAGATCTAGTGCTTTGTATTGTTGCAGGATTGGAGATCATATCATTGTAGCTTCCCAAGTCACAAGTATTGCTTGTTATGCAGTCAGCCATACAAGCGCCCTTCTACAGCTTTGCAGTCTTTACAACGGCCTCCTCAATTCAACTCTCAGTTAATACATAGCTATTACGTACATGATATGTTCTCTATTACTATTACATCCTAAATCTTCGCCGCCGAAGCGTACATTGTTTCCCCCGCAGGAAATTTACTGAAGTTTAACGTAAACTCATTCCTCCTACGATGACCATTGAACGTTACGAAAATCTTCCACAGCCTGTTATTTGTATCCAAGCCTTTGGCTGCTTCGCGAAGAAGTTCTATATATTTTGAGCGCACCAATCTCGCCCAGCAAATGTGGTCATTTACTTCCTGGGATATGTCCACTGAGAACTCGGGTTGATTTTGTGAAACATCCAGATATTTTCGGCAGTATTCTACCGCTTCTGTCCATTCCAAGTTATTGAAGCTTTGATTTATCCCAGTCATATCCTGAATCATCGTTGGTTCGATATCCACAAATTTCAAACACGCTTTAAGCATTAAGGTAAGCGAAAGCGTAAATGTATTCGATGAATCCTCGGCGCCGTTATACCTATCGATTCTGTCCTCGGCGTTGTTAAGGGCATGAAATAACAGTTGGCTTCCGTGACGGGAGAGCGTGAACATCGTGACCGGTGTAAGGACTTCGGGTCCCTCGTCGTCAATTGGGTCATATTTCGTCGATATTTGGTAACGTTCCCAATCTGGTATATTGTCTTCAAATTTTAGTTTTTTACCGTAACCTGTTGAAAAAACGTAAAACGTCCACGAGTTTTCAGGTTGAGATAGAAAATATCCCATAGTGTAGCTTCGGTGTCCTCCGAGGTTTCGATGTAATGTAAGACGCCGTTCAGATTCATTATTGGCATGAAGGCAAAATCCAAACAACACAAGGGCTATAAATATTTTGAACAACATGATGCACAGCGATTGGATACTTGAAAAAACGAATACAAAGCGGTGGTTAGGGAGAAGAAAACAAACTGCATCACTGTTGGTTGACTTGAATACATATATATGTACAACTGTTGCGAGTTTACTGACTGTATTGTCAACCACATGTCATGCAACCGGAATTTAATTGGTTTGACTCATATCCTTGCTTTTGTCAACGTTGTTGACTAAAACTGAAGCCAATTGTCGGAGCTTGCAACGCAAGCGGAAATAAGTGTACATGTCGGTAAGGTCTATTGCCTTGTAACGTTAACATAAAAGGTAGTAGAAGAGTAATCATAAGATTGGTAGTATTGAAGATAGATAGATTAGAAGGGAGAAGAGGCATCCGGAAAGTGCACGCCTCAGGTGAGAGCTAATAAGCTCTTACCCGGGCAGTAGCATTTTACCATGCACTTTGCCAATCTCCCCTCTGGGTAGTGGCATTTTACCATATACTTTACCAGTACCCCTTTTGGGCAGTGGCACGTTACCATGCACTTTATAAGAGTGTATTTTATAGCGTAGCCGCTTACTAAATATGAAGATGTATAATAATATTTATATAGGTAATCATGTTTTTTTTGGATACGTTTTTTGTTCGTAATTTAGTAGTGATAAAATAGTTAATTCGAGTCCTAATAAGTTGTTTAATAGTAACGATGTGGATATTATTATATATCACTATAGTTAGTATACGTAGGCATTACCTTGAAGGGCACATGGCAGTGCATCACGTTGCAAGGTGCACTCCTGCAGAGTGCATGATAACGTGTCACGCTGCAGGCTGCACTCTTGCAAGGCGCAAAGTGCATCATGCGTGGAGCGGTCTGGAAGGAGTATTCAAGAGCGCATGGCAAAAGGGCCACTGCCCGGATGAGAGGCTTATAACCTCTCATCCGTGGCGTGCACTCTCTAGAATGCTTCTTCCGAACTCATCTATCTTTTACTACAATACCAATCTTTCTGATTACCCTCTTTCTTTTACTGTTACCTTTATAGGTACGTATTAGACCCTTTTCTACAAACAATGTTTATGGTGTAATTCGTTTTAAGGTATTCATTGGTAGTTTCAATAACGATAATAGTTATAGTATAAGCTCTAATTAGTTTGGTAAATTAGTAGTGGTAACAGTCAAGAAAATTATTAATCCCTATAGGAGTGTTGATTCTTACAGATGTGATTATGAAGGTGTGTTAATTGGTATTACGTGGTTTTAGGGTTAATATAAAAAGTGTTGGTAGGCCTTGGACGTTGCAATGTTGTCGATTCGAATGGTCTTCTTCAAAGTAACAGTAGTATTGCAGTAGTCAGATGGTAGATGTATCGTTCTAGGTTTGGCAGACCGCTAGCCGATCTGCACTGGAATTTGTATGGCCAAGTGCTTGGCTCGTGCCCTAGAGTGAAGTGCAGCGTACTGCACTTGACTTACATCCAATGCGGTAGGTCTGTACAAAGCAATACACTTGCAGTACGGTCAACTTTACTGCATGCAATACCATTGCAATACTGTTCCAACAAAAAGGATATATCGTTGTCAGTTTAGACAAAAAAAATTCTTCCCCTTTCAATGACGTACTTTTATTTGTAATGTATACTTTGAATTACCCAATTGGTATATATACGCCTAAATCAGTATGTTAATTAACTATACGAACCGTTCAGATAAATGGGTTATTAAATTAATACCACATCTTTACCGCTCTTTAAAATAAATAACCCGTAAAAATAGGTTTTAATGATACCGTTTAACGCGATAACGTAAACGCGAAAAAGCTGCTGTCGCTGTTCACCGCCACTAACCTAGCTCCAGCCTTACCTTTTCAGGTAATATATTGTCGATATTAGCCTTTATTTTTGGTACTTTTATTGTCGCCATCTCTGATTAAATCTTCATCTCTTTCCTTTTTTCTCCCCTGTCGCCGCTACCAACCAAACTATTACCCCGCCTTTTTTTCTCCACTTCTCCACTTCCTCTCCTTCCCTCATCCCTTAAAGTGGAGAGTAAAGGGATCCTAAAGTTATTAATCTTACCCTTTCGTCGCAAGTAAAAACCTTATTACCTACGGCGATTTCTTATCGTTATCAATATAATATTGCGAAGCTATAACGCGGTTGATATTACTTATTTCCTATTAAACTGATATTATATTAATATCCTTAAAAATAGCGTTAACGTGGCCAATATACCAGTTGCCTCGAGTTACAGCTTGTGAAGGGACGTCGCAAATCTCGTTTGGCGCGTAAAGCGTTAAAGTAGCGTATATAGGTTCGCATACACAAGCTGCTAATAGATACGTCTTATATGTTATATATTACATTTGTGACGACAGGTAAGTTTGATAACAATTACCGTTAAAATGGAGGTCAGTTGGCGCACTATTACTGTTACAAACGGATTAACAAGAAATACGCCTTTGTTTTACTAATCTTAAAGCTGTAAGCCGAGGCCTTACTACGTACTTGCCATCTCTACAATAACTTACTCAATCTTTAATTCGTAATTCTAATCGCGACTTATTATTATCTACTATAGCAGCTTATTTGAGACATTTTGTAAAACAATTACTTTTGTAATACCTAAAATAAGCTGCTACTAATTAGTAGTAGACGTTAACCAGTGAGTAAAAAAATGGCAACTGCTATTACCGCCGGAATAGTGGGCCTACGTATATACTACGTAGGTGAATTCGACGACCTTATCATGCATCGTTATGAAAAAGGTAAAGACTCTCTGCGCCCCCAACCCAAAATTATATAACTTAAAGTGCAGGGCTTTTCTCGTAACGACGCTAATGGTAATGTTGATGGTAGTGATAGTGGTGGTGTCGGCTAAGACGGAGGCAACGGCGGCGATGGCGACAGCAATAAAGGCAACAATAACGGTGGCAATAAGGATGATGAGGGAAAAAACGATAACGACGACGCAACCTATTTTTCCTCCTCGTCATTTAATAAATATTAGCTGCCTGTTTTATGTTTTTCCGGTTTATCTAGCCTTATTGTAATTAGTTATACAATAATAAAATGATATAAAAATATAACGCAGGTAATAAATGTTAAAAGTGAAAAGTAAATTCATTGTAGTAAAATTATAAATATTAAAGATTCAAAATATTGATATGTTAAAAATTATGTAAATAGTAAATTTAAAAAGTGAGAATGTGTTTAAAGAGGCGCGAATAGTATATTCAAAGAGCGGTAAAAGATTAAAAACGATTTAAATGGGTAATATAATGGGAAATGTTGGTAGAGCTTTAGAAGTTGCAACATTGTCGATTCAATTGGTTGAAGTAACAGTAGTATTGTGTTGTCAAGGAGTAGATGTATTGTCTTAGGTTTGGCAGACCGCTAGCCAGTCTATGTAGTAATTTATATGGCCAATTGCTTGGCCCGTACCCTAGTATTAAGTAGGTGTATACTGTACTTAACGTATAGCTAATACAGTAAGTCTATAAAAAATAACATACTTAACTTATAATCAGTATAGTTAACGTTACTGTAAGTAAAGTTGACTTACCATACTGTAAATATTACTATTCTAACACTATCAGGTTTTGAGTTTATACACATACACTAGTGTAGTTAACCAATCTTTTACGGTAAGCGTTTAATTACGACCTCATTAATTAGTTGGACCCCTGTTAATTTCAATTAACCTATAAATAGAATTAAACTTTTTTACATTTAAATTAACCACAATTGCTATCGATTGTTCTACGGCTTTGAAGCTTAACTTTGTTAAGTCTAATAAAAAGTATTTTCATTACAAGCTTATACAATCTTCCAATTTAGCCGTACCAGTTAAACAAATTGCCATAGTTAGTTTCCTAACAGTTTTTCAATTTTCCCGCATATTCTTCACTATCGTTACATGATTTAGCCTTGCCTAGAGTCCTTTTAACGTAGCCTTCGATACGTATAGTTAGTCTGTTACTGTCCACAACCCTTTTAAGGGCCTTATTTAAAGATAACTTTGTTATAACGTTAATAGGATTGTATTTCCCGTTAATCCATCGGAACTCCTTAATTCATCTGTCTTTATAAACTTCGTAAAGTATTATCACGTTGATTATCAGATGTTTTTCGCTAGTAGTTTCGAGCTTCGAAAGACATTCGAATAGGCTCCTCGTATCAGGAAAAATTTCAACCGGAATAAGAAGAATCTTTAGCTACTTCTTTATAACATGAAAGGTTTCCTATAGTACTATACCTATATTACAGCTCATTATTAAACCGTAAACCTTTAAAGTTAGTACGCTTCATATATATTTTTTGTATTTAATGAATGTTTAATATATCATGCTTCCGATTAAATTAAACTAATCATTTCACCTATTGTTATTAACAAAGATTATCAGAAAGTCGTTCATTAAAGATAAATAGATGTTGTTTATAAAGTATCTATACGTAAAGATTAACTTAACTTTCGACAAGTAGATTATGATTATGTCAATCCTTTGGTTAAGGTTTTGCATTTTCCATTTAAACCTTTCATTTAACCGGTTAAAGTCGTTTTTTGTTAGGTCTTATACTTATAGGATGATAAATGGGTCGTAAACGGCTTCCGGTTAATATAAGGTAGTAATATAACTATTATGGGCACGTTATTTCAGGTACCATTAAGCCTTAGCCATGTTAATCTTATTAATTATAATAAATTAACGTCTTAGCCCTTTTGGCGAAAGTCAAAGACGGTATTAATACTAAATATACGGATTAACTATTTATTATAGTCAAATCAGTTATCTTTTGCTAAAGTCGTAAATGGCTTGTGATTTAATAAATTAAAGTCCTTAATTGCCTGTTATTCCAATATTACAAAACCAACCGTTCTACCGAAAAAGTTATTGTTAATTTGTATACCTCTTAGGACGAAATCCTTCCTTTATATTACTAACGAATACAGGACGTATATTAAATACTTTATGCATAATCGTAACTTAATTTAGAATTAGTAGCTTAAAAACCAATAGACGCTTATTTTAACCAGTCCGTATAATAGCTAAATCCATCGTATTACCATCCCTAGAAGATGAACAACACTTAATTCATAGAGAAATTATGATAATATAATTAGTTACAAATAGGTCACTAATTACGTATATACCTAAGTTATATTTTGGCTATTAACTTTGAGCTTACCTTTAACATTAACTAAGAAACTTATTGCCAAAACGATCACTAAATGCTAGCTAATCTTCTTAATCGTTGGCGATCACATCAGGATCCTTTTTTTGCCTTTATTACCGTATCTCTAAGCGATTAAACGTAATATTTCATACGGATGCACCGTAGTCTTGCTTTGAGCTTCGGAAATAATCCTTAACTTAAAAATTGTAATATTTGGAGTTTAAATATTAAAATTTAATTCCAGTACAAATTATTCAACTCTTAAATAAAGTAGGCTGTTAATCTCTATCATATAGATTTCCTCCAAATGTTTACCGAAGTTTTCAATAATATTTTTTATCCGAAGCTTTAATATCAAGTCTTCATTATCCTTCTTTTTCTGCTTACTCAAATAGTATTGTAGATACGACCCAGTGTATATTCCTCTTTCTCAATATTCCTTTTCTTTGGAGGTCCTCCGCGTTTACAGCGGTTCATCCGTTTTTAAATAACGGATTTTTGAGGTTTGTATAAGCTTACTCGCTTAGGTAAAGGATCTTTATCTTTAGTTACCCTAATATAAGACTTAACTTAGGTAATAAGAAACATTATAAGGCCGTTGACAGTTTTAATAACTATTTTGAAGTTAACGAAACTTAAGGTTTTGTATAAGCTCTCTTATTTAACCGGTTTCCGTTATACATGGACTTTACTTTATAACGATAAAGTAAATACGTCGATAATCGTAAGGTCGTTTCTGGTATTCAAGGAGTTATTAACTTAATGGCGTACTAATTCCTTCCGAAGTTCCTTTAATGCTTTTCTGTAAGTCACAACTCGTTTTTAAGTACTTTTGAATGGTCAAGATTCACTCGTTAGGCGTAGATATTCCCCAAAAACCAATAGTATTGGTACTAGGTAGTTAAGGTATATAGTATCGTTTAAGCCCCTTACCGCTATCCAAAAAAGTTCACCTAAATCCGTAAAGCCTTTAATTTCCAGAGTAGGGATATTATAGGCTCGTCAAAGTACTATGTATACCCTTTCATTCTTTTTAATACTTTGGTAGGCCTTTATAAACACTTATTCATACTGGATTCCCATTATTTTAACATTTTTTAAAAGTTTTGCAACCGCAAAATTGGTACCGGTATCGTAAACGACGTTTTTGGGTGGGCCTCAGTACTTATTAATTTACAGTATCTTTACCGTTTCCTATATATCTTTTGCCTAAAATGATTTTAAAAATTTTACTCTGTAAAAATGGTTACAGAATCAATCACGTAAAATACATAAACAAAGACCTTATAGTTAAAGTCCTTACAGTTTTTTAATGTAAACTAAAATTTTCGGGATACTCAAATCTGTATTTAGCTGTGGTAATAACGCTTTTCGATAGCTTTTAAGGCAAAATATTTGATATCTTTATACTCTAAAGGCTATGAAACTGTTTGCAACTTATTAACGGATGGGTAATTAAAACGCTAGTATAATTAGAGTATTTTTGGCTCTAATGGGTTTAACATCACTACTTTGATACCTTAAAGATAAAACTATAAGTATCTCTACTTTAAAATAAGGGGAAATCTTTGGCCATTTTTAACTAGTTTGTCGGCATTGATATCAATATTAAGATCAAGGGTCTTTATATATCTTTCAAGTAAAGAAGAAAAATTATAGGGAACTTGAGGATATAAAACGTAATTTCTCCTATAAAAGTTCAAATTACTATTATCCCTAATAATGATGGTTATTCGTCTGGTCCGAAATTAAGTTTAACCTTACCAATATCTTAACTATTACTTTTATTAGCCGTAGTACTTTGTCTTCGCAATACTATGCACTGCAAATAGCCTCCTCTTAAGTACCTTATTGCTCTTGTATTTGACATAATACCTTGAAACGTATAATTCGCATAATAATCGCGAAGATTAAAAGTGTATGAAGGGTTGAAAACTTAGTTAAGGCAAAGGTAAAGGTTTTTACCACCTAAACAGTGTAAAAGGATGTGGTCGACTAGTTATTAAATTGTATTAAAAGCTGTATTTTCATATCACTTAATTTATTTCAGGGCATTGTCGCTACAAATTAGCTCGTCGCTCTTAAAGTTTGTAATTCAATTGAAGAAATCTTATTTAAAAGTTATAGGGTACTTGATATAATACTTTAACTCTTTGTTATTACATTTGGAAAACGGGTAACAAGTTAACCAATAGCTAAACTTAGAATAGATCTAATATATTTTACCACTATTACGACGATAATTCTTACAATTAAGAGGTCCGCTTAATTTTTAACCTTATACACGCTAACGTGCCTCTTAACTATAGTCTGGTGCCATAGGTTCAGACCTTAAGCGTTCAAGTCTTTTATAACCGTACTTACGGTTAACGTAATTTACTACCGTAACGTCTTTTTCATCTACATCAAGTAAATTACAAGATAAGTGGTACATACCAGACTAATGTAGTATACGCGTCATTATAATTATTAGCGAAAAGCGTAACTGGCTAAAAAAGTCTTTATATGTGGTATCTGGACATTATAAAGTGTATTGAAACTCATTAACACCCGTAATAGCTGCCTCTACCTGCTCCCAAAGTGTAGTTTCACTAACTGAAACTTTTATATTATTTGCTGGTACAACATCAATTTATTAAGTATCTAATTCAGTATATCCATTGGAGCTTCCTTCTCTTTCTTTTTCGTTATCATTGTGGTCCACCTCGTGGTGACCCAATCCGTATAGTATTAGGTAAGGTGGACATTGCGTTCAAAATATCTTTTTATACTATTATAAACTTCGCGAAAAGTGGATATTTAGGTTAGGAAGGTTAGGTAATGGTCTTTTGCGTATCTTGTAAGAATTTTAGGAAAGAGTAAGTAATAATTTAATATAGTTACCTACAGTTACTTATAAATATTCAAAAAAGGTATTATCTTTATATCTAAGAGGCTATATATCTTTCCATTATACTTTTTCATATCGTTACAAAACTTAGTCAAGTTTATAAAAACCTAATAATTAATATTAACTATTTTAATAGGCTTTAGAGAGAAGTTGTAATAATTATCCTAGTTTTTATTAGTATTTCATGGTAATTTAAACATTGGAGACTTCAAAACGTAGTGCTAAGGATAATTGTTAGTTATTTGGCCTAAAGGATAAAGTTTTTTGGTAAGATCCGTAATAGGCTTGCGCATATAGATAAACTTTCCATGAAAAGTCTTTTAAAGGGCTTGGAGGTTTTAATTAAAGGGCTGAGGGATAATAACGACTTCAAAGTCTTAATATAGTTATTGATCGTATTTAATAAACCGGTAGAGAGCGCCGATGTTAATCTTTTTTACTGTGTTAACAACCTCTACTTCGTTCACTCTATCACTACTAAACACGTACTCCGCACTATCACGTAAAGGTGTTAGGATATCGAGTAAATTAATAGGTTCCTTATCGTTAATATGTAAAAGAACTTAATTTAATAAGGAATAAAAGAAAATTTTCCTAAAACATGTATAGGGGTGATAAAGGTCTTTAACGCTTTTGCTTTTCCTACATGAGTTTTAGGGATTAAAATCTTAAGGGGGGGTTTTACATTAAACTAATTTAAAAAAGGTTTCGACTTATCTTAATAAGGTCTTTTTTAGGATATAAATTTCCCGATGAATAACTCTCTTTTTTAATTAGCTTTAACCATACGTTAGATCATTTTTTTACATATTCAAAGTATAATAATTGAAAAACTTACGGGAATTTTGAAAGGTGCGGGTATTATAGCCATAGACGTTACCAAGATATACGTAGAGAATGTATTGACTAACGTAATTGGTTAGTTAAGCCTTAGTTGAGGTTTCGTCAACGTCCGTAATCCAAAGTTATTCTTCATAGTATGTGGCGAAAACAGTTTCGAGGCCTTCGACTACTTTTATATGTTTTTAATTGGGTACTATTTTGATATTTTGGCCTTTTCAAAATGTATAGAACGAGGGATTTTATGATATTTAAGTGTAAGAACTTGGTGTTTTGGCCTAAGGTCGCTTATGAACTTAGCAACTTGACGTTGGGTCGTATAACGTAACTTTTATAGCGCGTTTTGGCGATTTTTGGTGTTTTCGCTTAAAGCAGTGATTTTAACGATTAAATTGGTATCAAGGAAAAGAAAAAGTAAAAGTAAAGATGTAGTATTAGGGGGTAAGGGTGAAGGTTGTTTATTATTACAAGTAAAGGTCGAAGGTCATTTATTATTTTTATGCGTGAAACTTATTTGGTTTTATAGTAATAATACTCGTAATAGTACCAACTTAGCCGTTTTCTAACCTGCTAAACTTTAAAACTTTTAATAGTTAATTTCAACGTTTTTAAGAACAATCCATAGAGATTTCTTAGTGTTTTCGATAACAATACCATCGCTATCTTTCAGCTGCTGTAAAAATCAACGTAACTTAAAAGTCTTCTTTACTTGCTACCGTGAAAACCGACGTAGTAATTGAGGTCTTTCGTAGGAATTTGTCCTTTACCTAGGTCTTTTACAAAGTATAACCAGAAAGTAGATTATTTTCTACTTTTTTTATCTATGCTTTACCTAATAAACACTGATCAGTATTGGTAAGACTTTAGACATTGCAACGTTATCGATTTGATTGGTCGAAGTAATAGTAGTATTACATGGTCAAGTAGTAGATATATTTCTTTTGGTTTGGTAAACCGCTAGCCGGTCTGCGTAGTAATTTGTATGGCCAATTGCTTGGTCCGTACCCTAGTGTGTAGTGGGCACATACTTTATTTGACTTACAACCAATACAGTATGCCTATACAAAAAAATATACTTAACTTGCAGTCAGTATAGTCAACTTTACTATTAGTGAAGTTCACCTGCTGCACTTCGAATATCACTATTTAATATGAAAGTAATTAAGTTAATATATAAAAATATTTAAATAGATAAGGTTGTAAAATCTTTCTAATAACGCCAAAGAAAAGTATCTTTATAAATACAAACATCTTGAATGCTCTTTTTGGGGAACCTTTAGTAATTATATCTACTGGGTTAAGCTTTTCGTTATTTTAAATTATTTTGTTAATTTCGCGGCGTTCATACGACCTACGTAAAGCTATAATATCGATCATAGAATATTTTTCGTTTATAATACCTAGTTTTTGTTGGAATAGCAGTCAAATGCAATTCAGTCAACTCAACTTTACTGTAAGTAAAGTTGATTGTACTAACTGCAATATTGGCTGCAGTTTGTAAAGCTATACTGCAAGTGCAGTGAAGTAGGTGCTCACTTCAAAATATGGCACAAGCTAAAGCGTTTGGCCATACAAATTAGTTTGTAGACCAACTAGCGGTCTACCAAACTTAGAACTTACACATTAATCAATAATATCAACTCAGCACCAGTTACTTCGACCACAGTGATTCGAATCGACTACGTTACAACAATAAAGATCTACCAACAGCTTAATCATATATTGACAAAGAAAAAAGAAGTCAATGTTAATTACTTGACGAAGGGGTTATAAACTAAGGTTTAAAACAATAATTCGGACCGTTATCGTTATAGTAATACTAGAGTCGAATCTTGCAACAATACTATAAATTTTCAAGCCGAAAACACTTCGCGTAATCCGTATAAATTTGGTTTAATCTTAATAAATAAGGTAATCATAAAGCGTAAATCTGTTTGAAGTTGGTATTTCGTTACTCAAAATAGATATAAATCATATTTATGAGCTATAATCGGTATTATTCGTAATGAATTTATTAGTAAGAATTAAAAGCTTTGTTATATATATTTCTAGCAGTATAAAGCGTAAGCCGCGTTTGAAATGATCTTTTCACCATGTGAGGCGCTTATTAAACGCCTTATATATATTATTGAATGGGTTTGTTTAATATTATATAAAAATAAAAAGGTTAAACCCGGATTTTAGATATATAACTAATATAACTCAAGTTTCATGTATACGTTGATATTTATACTCGTTAGCTCATTTTATATTAGTCATGTTAATAAAATCAACTTTATTTAACTACTATTTTTATACAAAGTCCAAAAAATCATTTGAAAATATTATTATTATATCGTCAAAATTAATTAGGCGATTTTCAGCTATACACAGGTTGAGTTTTACTTTGAGACCAGCAACTTAAAGTTTCCTCCTTTTGGAAACTAAGAACATCGTATTATATAGTATAAGTATATCGTTCGTTTACATTCCAGTAGATGTAAATCTTTTAAAAAGTGGTGTTAAAACTAAGAGTAATAGGTTGAAATTCGAGCTACTTATTCCGAACCTCATCTTATAATACGTCTAATAGGTATTATACCGACATACCCGAGTTTTAACTAGTCTGTGAAGTAATTCAAGAATATGCAGGATTATTTCAAATGATACTCTAGAAGCTTTATAGATATATATCCTTATTTAATATCACAAAGCTCAAGACAATGGTTATAGTGAGTAATTAAATAGAAGTTAAACATTAAAATCAAATAATAAATAGTTCGTAACAAAGTAAACGATTGGGTTATAGTATCATTTTTATTAACTTCATTGTACCCTTTAATAACAAGGAATTTTTATAAGGTTTCATAGTTTTATCTTTAACCTTGTAAATTAAACGGGTGGGGGAAATCTTTTAGGTGTCTTAAATTTTTGGGTTAAACCTTTTAAAGCAAAAGTAGTCTTATTCTATCAAAGCGGAGATTTTCTTTTTAGTTAACTGTTAAAAAAGGCTACCTATGGCTATAATAATAAATTTGTTACGGAGTTATATACTTAAATTTCGATAGGCCATTTTCTTTTAAATGATAAAAGAGTTTATAACGAAGGTTTTAGAGCGTTTATTGTTTTTCGAGCCAAACTAACGCCTTCGACGGCATAGTATTGGTTACAATTATATAAATTATCTGTTCTTATAAATTGCCGGATATTCTAAAGGTATATTTGGGTACTATATGGGTTTTAGTAGAGGTTATGATTCGTTATTGTAAAAGTAATTTGGTCAGTGTTACTTACATGATTGCGTTTTCAGACTGTTATTATTTACTTTTCCTTTTTTATATTTTTGTATTATCTTGCAACAAAATAAACTCGTATTATTTAACAAGTTTATCAGTATATCATAGCCGTTCAACCCAATAAACTTCCAAAGGCTCAATCTATCCATCCTTTGTTTTCCAAACTAGGACTTCAGACTGTAATAATAGGTTTAAAATACAAGTCTCACATAGGTCATTTTTTTGTAGCTAATGCTTTCAAAACATTATTCCTAGCCAGTAAAAAAAATGTTATTATAGATTTCACCATAGAATTGGCTATCGATACCGTATCTGGTAATAATATTCAATATATATAGACTTCGTGATAAGCGCTCAAGAAAATAAGTATTATGATTAGGTTATTTGGAATAAAAGTATTATTTATAGCGTTTATACTATTTTTAGGATTGAGTTTTTAGTATTAGTGCCCTTTATTTTCTTAAATTATATTGTATACGATTTTTAAGCGGTCCGTAATACAGTTGGTATTTCTTGATATCGTAAGGTACTTTTACTAATATTTACTTACATTTACTTCCGGTGATCTTAGACTTGGTTCACTATTTAGTCGAGTCGAAAACAATACCTGTATTTTAGGTAATCTCATCTGGAGTCCCCAACATTTGTTTAACAATTACCTAAAATATCCTCATTGTGGATATTATCATATATTTCTATAGTTAGTAAGCGGTTATACTGCAAGTTACACTCTTATAGAGGGCTATTTAACAGGCTACTCTGCAAGGTAAATTCTTGCAGAGTTTATAATAGCGTGCTACTACTCAGAAGTGGTATTCGCCGAGTGTATAGTTGAATATCACTGCCTAGAAGGGGTATTAGCAGAGTATATAGTAGAATGTCACTGCCTAGAATGGAAATTGGCAGAGTTTATAGTAAAATTCCACTGTCCGAGTAAGAGCTTATAAGCTTTCACCTGAGGCGTGCACTCTCCGAATACTTCTTCTCCCTTTTAATTATCTATTTTTAATACTATAAATCTTATCATTACTCTTTTACTATCTTTTACGTTGATTTCATAAGGTAATGAACTTAACCAACACTGATTAGTAGCTGACTCAATCGACCACTGACAGCTTAGGAAATAAAAGATGAACATAAATTAAATACCTTTAACGGAATGCTAGAACGGTCACAATCATCCGTGATCGAACATTACTCTTTATAAGAAACACACACAAATATGAAAATACTATAATAATAAAGTAACTTTGAGGAGGGTAACTTTAGTACTATACCATTCACTCAGTTGGTTCCCTAATTATTAAAAACTCTTTTTTGCCACTATTAATTCGGTCATCGTTTTGAAAGTATCTAGACACGTTTTGGAAAGCTTCTTATTACATATTAGATTACGTAAGACAAAACCATTAAAGTTTCGGAATCTTTAGTTAAAACCTATCCGACATAAAATTAGTATTAGAACCGTTTAAAAACTTCGGAAGCGACTAAAACACAACTTTTAATTCGTCCTATCATTACTTTACGCCTTAAAAGCAAAATAAGAACCGCTCATTAAAATACATATCACGTACCCGAAACACATTTCGAAACGCTTCGGTATATTTCCCGAACGCCAAATATAGCATTCAAAGCGCTTACTACACTAAACCTTACATACCATCTTAAATTTCACAAATATACATCCATACATTTTTCTCCCCATTAACCTTACCATATTTACCTTCCTTCAGTAGCACTAAATTATAACGCTCATTCAAATTGTTATTTACAACGTTTTAATTGACTAACTACTGGACTGATATAATATTTACATAAGCGCTAAAAGAATAATTTAAAACGGTTAGCTAGTGTGAGGTTAGGACTTCTTTATATTTAATTTAATTTATCAACGTTATAAGCTCTATATAGATTACTACAATACAGTATATATATGTATATATCATTTTGTTATTTTGTATTCTTATTTAAATCCCTTTCTTTTATATATTTATATTTGGTTTTTTATTTCGAAACCCCCTTCAACAAAGCATTTTAAGCGTACCCAAATCTCGACCATTGAGTTACATTAATTTTCATAACACTCCGAAAATTTTAAAAAGAGCCTAAACCAGCTTATAAGCACCTTTCTATACTTTTTATACATATAATTATAAATTTAATCAAAATAATCCCAAAACTCTAACGAATAAAGAAATTCCCTATTCCAATATATAAGGATTTAAAGGAACATTGTATAACTTATTGATATTAAAATGTAGGATAATGTTTTCAAAAAGCTAGTGGAGAACTTAAACCCTTTATCAGAAAATACATACATTACAAACGTCATTTCTCGCTATTAGGAAAAAAAATCCTAATGAAATAGTATATTCGATGATTTCCGAAAACCGAAATTCCAAATGGATTTTGGAAATATTACATACGGTATATTGCTCAATTTTCAAATTATTACTAATATAATTACGAAGCGAATAAATTGATACCTTAGGTAGCGGAAATAGCCGCATTACAAATACCCTATTCGCTATAACTTAAGTTGGCAAAATACTAGACTAGAAAGATAGAAGAGTGTTATAAGTAAACTTTATACAAAGATATCATTTAACGAAAAGTAAGAAACAAATTATTGAAAAATCAGAAATATCCTTGAAGAAATTTACGGACGTAGAGTTTAAAACGTTTAGAGAAGTTTAACTATGCCTCACTAATGCAAACGAAGCTTCAAAAATTAAAAGAAAAAGAGTAAAGACTACAAAGGCCATCTACTATGCGAGTAGAATACGAACCCTCTCCAAAACATTCTTTTAAAGAAAAACAAAGACTAAACAACTCCCTAAATACAATGAACGCCATTTTCTCCTACAGTAAAAGCAGTTCCAGAAGGAAAATGACACTCCCATAAATATGATAAGCGTCGCTAAACGATAATACAAGCTTGAAGAACCAATATCTATTAATTACAATCCTTACCACAACCTCCAGAAATATCAGTTTACTATTAATAAAAGCGGTTTTACAGAGAACTAATTTTACCAAGCTATGACACAAGAATAAAAAATAGTAATAAACCCTACTATATGCTCGATAACAAAATCCTTATAGTATTAAATACTTGTAAAATATTAGATATTGAACTTTTACGAAGTTATATAATTTTACTCGGTATATAATCTAGGTAAGTCAAAGGGTGGTATATGTAATACCTTACGCCGGTAAATAAATTTACGGAATACTATAACCACTGAAAAATACACTTCGATACGGAAATAAACTACGAACTTTATGGTAAGGATTCTACGGGTATTACTTATAAATACCTAATAAATTAGAATATGGACGTTAGTAGAACCCTACAAAGGTTATTTAGCACCTTATTAGCGAAATTATGGAAATGTTGAACGGCGTTTGAACGAAAATATAATGGAAAACCCCTATTTATAAAAAAAAGTGTGTCGTAAAACCCCAAACTTTAACCATATATAATTTGAACTGAAAAAGAACTTAAAAGCTTTTTGTATGAATATTAAAACATTACTTAAAACCGCTATATGCTGACACGCTAGCCTTAATTTGACATTTATAGCCGGGAAGACTAAAGGTAAAAGTCCGTAAATTACGAAAACGAACCTTGTAAGAACAATTGAACACGTTTTAAGTCGACGATTCAAAGTGTATCCGAGTCATAAAAAACACAACAGTCCTAAATACGGGTACAAAGGTAACAAACACTATGAATAAAACCCCGAAAACCGAAATCAAAGTAATTACTAACGGAAAAAACCTTATAATTAAACGCGAAACTTATCACATATACTACAATACCTACGAAAAAGAATATGAAGTTTTACAAGCTTTTAAAAATATGTATCATGTTTAACAAGGTCGGATATTATTAAGCTAATTATCTAGTACATGAATAGATTCGGGTTCAACGACAATTTTCAGCTAATTACCTACCCGAATACTAGACAGAAGCGAATTTTAAAATATATATAGCTGATAGCGAAGCATTGAAAAGGATTTTGACGTTCATTATTATGGGTATACCTCTAAAAAAGACGATTTGGAGGAAAACAAGACTTACGTGATGATTAAGAATAAGGAAACGGACCAACAAGTATTTACAAACTTTCAAAACAACTCATTTCTATATAATTCAGGTTTGGATAGAGAAAACGGAGTGCTAAACGCCTACATAGCGTTACAAATTACGTTTTTAATAAGTATAGTAACCGGTTTTCAAGAATTATGCCAAATACTGGTATCTCGACCATTGGAAAACGACAATTCAACATTTTCACTGCGAAGATTCCCAAATTACAATTCGATCAAACAAAAGAACAACAAAAGATTCTATTTAATAATGATAAAACTTCCTTACTTAATATTATCGTCAGAGATACACGATTGAGATCGCATAAATTTAATGTAATATACTTTAAAATTCCATTTTCACTATTATTCACTAATATAAATAAAGTCGGAATTTTGATTCGGAATAAGACGAATTAATTCGTTTACGCCTTGAGTAGTATATACGTACCACTTTGTTTGAAGTTTAAAAACTTGTATTCTTACGTAAAAATACATACAATTAAAGCTGTTTACCTAACGTAATCGAAACTAAAAATATTGTACCGTCGATTTGGATATCCGGTTGCAGAGCTCCTTTTACTGTTATTTTACGCAGCGGGGTACATAAATGTAGGATAAGAAGTATTGGAGGTAATCGAGAAGTTTTGCCACGAGTATTGATTATACTCGTAAGCTTTATGACGGTTTAAATTACGCACTTAAATTGAAGTACATTTTAATTACGAGTTCTTTGTAAATATATTCTACATCAACGGAAAGCTCATACTATATGCCATTAACGTAAAAATAGCATTTCAAGCTATGAAATTCAGGCGAAACGCTACTATTACGGAATATTCAGATGATCGAGTAGATTGCTAAACGAATGTTTATCATAGGCCGCCGGATTAAAATACCTACGATATAGGCATAGCTTTCAATATAATGAAATGATAAATCAAAGCTAGGATCGCTAGAGTTAAAAATAGATAAATACCAGTAAAGACATTATAATGTATCTGGAAATATGAACGGTATTACGAACGATGTATAAAGTCGAATACAGTTTTATGTAAAGAGCTTAAATTATTATTATTTAAGAGTTAATCTTACAAATAACGGTAAACGCTATAAATAAAAATTTTGAACCGAATAATTCAATTTCAATACTCTTTATTTTCGGTATTTACTCCAAGTCTATACAGATTCAGCGTCATTACTATTTACGGTATAAAAGGCGAATATTATAACGAAAGTCATGGCAATATTGTTGGTAGGTCTTAGACGTTGCAATGTTATCGATTCGATTGGTCTTCTAAGTAACAGTAGTATTGCAGTAGTTAGATGGTGGATGTATTGTTTTAGATTTGGCAGACCGCTAGCCGGTCTGCACTGTAATTTCTATGGCTAAGTGCTTAGCTCGTGCCCTAGAGTAAAGTGCAACGTACTGCACTCAACTAACACCCAATACGGTAAGTCTGCATAAAGCAATATACTTGTAGTACGGTTAACTTTATTGTAAGTAAAGTTGACCTATTTCATTACATGCAATACTATTCCAACACTGGCGGCTTTTTATTTTTATGTCTTTACGCTAGCATAGCTTTCCATTAATTGATGGCAACCTTTAAAATCCCCCCTCAATCCACAAGCTAAACCCCTATCAATTCCGATTAATCTGTATTAAAAACAACCTCAATTACGAACCCTTGTGGCCCTTTTGCTCCATCTTTCTGAGGCTTTCGTTGCTAAAATTCCGTATATAAGTCTTTCGCTATAGACCTGCGCAAATCAAGTACGTTACCACTTGCGTACCTTTTTCCAGTAATTTAAACTACTATTATCACCACCATTTCTCTAAAAGTCTTTTAATTTGCTAAAGTAAACTTGTTCTTTTACGTTACGTACTAGGCGATCCACGTATCCCTCGATTCATATGGTTAGCGTATTGTTATCCACAAACTTTTCCAAAGCATCATTAGGCGTGACCTTAGTTATAACATTGGTAGAGTTATCTTTACTGTTAATTTACCGGAATTTATTGATTTCCTGGGCTTCATATACCTCACTTAACGCCATTATATTTATTATTAGGCGTTTTTCATTAGTCGTTCCTAACTTTGATAGGTATTCGTAAAGGCTCCAGAAGTCGGTATACATTACCACAAATATTGGTAGCAAACCTAGTTATATGGTAATAATCCTCAATATGCCGTTAATTACTATACCGATGTCAAAGCCTGCCATTATGCTGTAGACTTCCGAAGCCAATATACTACGAATTACACGCTTATACTGAACAGATATTCAGTATATTAGGTTTCTGATAATCGTAAATTGTTCTTTGAATCTATACTCGTTAGATAATATTATCATAAATCCGATTTTCCATATAAAGTTAATATTGTTAGCAAATAACCCGTCCGTAAAAATTATCAGCTTCGTTTTCGTTAGATTTATAGGGACCATATTAATTTCTTCCTCCACGTAAACCATTTGTTACTAAATCTATTTGTTTAACTTGTCAAAGTCTTTGTCCTATGGGTTTTGTACCTGTGCTGTAATGGAAAGGTCGTATAATATCTTCGGTTAGCATAACGTAGCGATATAGGCCGCATGACCCCTTTGCTTCAGATATCTTTGTACCCTTACCTCATTAGCTTCATCGATAATCATCAGGTTCGTAGCTTGCGCCTTTTAAAGTAAGTTAATATAAATTCCTCTTTTAGCCTTAATACCATAGATACAGAATAACGATCCGTTAAAGTTAAGTTGTATACCTTTAGCTAACGTTTTAATTAGATTATACTTTTAAAGACCTAAATTCTCGATAGTACATTATTCTGCTGCCATAAACCTAATATCGATAAGGAAAAAGATATCATTAATTTACATACCTACGATGCCAAAGTCTTTGCCCTTTGTAATTAATAGGCACAGATTAAGTATTAAAGTTTTTAAGCCTAGCCTGTTTTTAAAGTATACCTGGTATATTAAGAATCAGTGAATGTTAACATTAGCTAATCCGTTGAAAGTTTTAATTCAATATATTATCGTGCCAGCCGGAAACTTATCCTTAATTTTTATGGTATTTTAATAATACAATCCGCTTAAAATCAGTGGCAAATTATGTGTTCGCTTACGTAATTTCTCGGCCATTCATTGTAAGCTAACCCTTTACGTTAATGGTGAAACTGGTAATAATAACGATGATTAAACGTTAATTGATTTTCTGAATTGTAAGCGATTAATTAAGGATTTAATCTTTACTTTTATTACCGCATCCTTAGACAATGAGCTGTAACGTTTTATATAGCCGATCCGTAGTTTTACCTTTAACCTCGTAAACTATCTTCGACTTAAAAATAATAAAATTTTAACCTTTAAATTACGTTAACGGCACAGATTATATAACCCCTCATAATAAAAGGTCGTTAATATCCATTTAATTACTTTTTTTAAAAGGCTTACCCGATATATTAATAATGCTTTGGACACGTAACTTAAGGGCAAGTTTTTCGTCAAACTTTTCCTTTTAAAATACCTACGCCGTTATATATACCCTATTAGAGATATAGTCCTCGTTTTCCTCTTCTTTAATATATATTCTCCTCTTAGGTGGTGTTTTTACTCCGTTGACGTTCCATCGGCTTATTAATAGTCGGCTCGAAAGGATTATAATAATGAATTCGTTCGACTTGAAGGTTATCGATATCGGGATTTTCATTGAAATTAAAGGGTATTTTATACGGTTCAATTTGTATTACTCGGAAAGTTACGGAACCATTAACAATTTTAACTACTACGTTTAAGTTAGTAATATTTAAGATCTTGTACAACCCATCATATTTACCTAGTTCGCGACACGTAAAAACTTTACTTTAAAAGGAGAGTAAAAGCACATTTATTATTAAAAGTCCGTTCCTAATGTTAAAGGCATTATTAACCTGATAGCATGCCGATTTCTTCCTTAGTTTCTTTAACGTTTTACTATATACCATAATACGTCTTTAGGTATGTAACGAAGGTGGCGACTTAAATATTATACGTGAGTAACCTTTAAATACCAATAAAATTGGTTCAAGTCCATTAGGGCTAATAATATCGTTAAAACCTTTTACCACTATCTAAAGGCGTGTCTTATGGTTTACAATGTTTTCAATTTCCAATATAAAAACATCATAACCCCTTTTAAAAGGGCGTATACCTTTTCAACCTTACCAATACCCTATTAAGCTCTTATAAGGATTTATTTATAATAAATCCCCATTAACTTTAGATTAACTTAAAACTTTATTATAACAAAATTAATACCGGTATTGTAAATTAACATATTTAATAGGCTAAGGTAAGTATTCATTCATAAAGTACGTAATGCTTTTTATACTGCCTTCGTCGTAATAGTTTTAAGAAACTTAACATCGTAAAAAGCCGTAACGAAATCCTTAACATATAATACTAACTTACTGTCTAAATGAAATATATTTACGAAAATTTCCAGCTTAAAGGTTTAATTATCCTTTAACGTGAACTCCAAAATTGAAGGGGCTTAGGAATATATTTGATATTAATAACGAAGACGTTTAACTTCTTTTAATACTAACAAATCCACATTTTCGTAACTAGCTACCTTTAAAACCTTGTAAAACCTATTAGTTGTCGAGTGGTTAAACCTATAATATAATCAACGTAGTTCTGCCTCCTTTAAGTTTAATACCACTGCCTTTAATCCTTAAAAAAATGACTTTATTTAAAGTTAAGTAAAAATCTTTTACTAGCCTTAATATGTATCAATTTATTGATTTAAATATTAACGTTAACGCCGAAGTTCTTTAAATTTTTAAGGTAAAGGAGGAAAGAGGTAAGGGATTTAAAAATGTGGAAAATAATAAAGCTAACAAAATTTTTATTATCGTCAATCCAAGAAACGATATCTTTTTCCCAAGGCTAAAGCTAACTTTAACCTTACCAATATCCGTGTAATTAAGTTCCGTAGCCGTATTAATATTCTTCTGTCATTCGATATACTATTAATAACCTTTTATTAAATACCGTATCGCTCCCGTATCTGGTATAATCCCCTAAAAGACTTAATTGTCGTAACGGTTTCGAATAGTAAAAAGATATATAGGTCTAGAGTCTTTATCGTTATAACGGCGATAAGGGTCTTTACCTATAAAGCGGTATAAGAATACGTAGTTGGTTAATCATTACGTAGCTTCCGGGCCAATACTGGTGTTAATACTAATTTCTACGTGTTAGCCGATAGCTTTCGGTTTATTTTCCTTGTCCTTAACTTTACTTCTTTTAAATTATGTAATACATTCTATATAATTCTATTTCAAGGCCAAATAGTACTACGTATAATATACCACTTGTTTTATATTATGTTTGACGGTAATTTGACGTATTAACCAACAACTTTATTTACCGTAAATGCAACATTTTTAACGTTTGAATTAAATTTACGTAACCGATTTAAAGACCTTACAAAAAGTAAATACTCTCCTCTATAAGTAAAAGTCCGGACCCTTTATTAACCGTACTTTCTGGGTCATCGGTACTGTCGATTAATGTAATATATACTGAAAGGGGTTTTTTTGTTACTGAATTCTGGAACTTATAAGTATATACTGGTCGAGCCGGAAAATCAAGTAGTTACGGTCGCCAACGAAAAACGTAGTTAATCAAAAAACCCTTCGTAAATAGCATCAAGGTATTGTAAAGCGTATTCGAACTTTTTATAACCCGTAACTACTTACCGGACTTATTGGCGCAAGGTGCTTTCGCTAACTCCCACGTTCCTTATTACATATTGGCAAAATATTGACTTATCAAGTATCTAATTTAAAAGGTCTATTTTACTTTCCGACTTTTTTTTTTATTTAACATGTAAAACCACTCAATTATATTCCAATTCATATAATAGTAGATAAAGTTGATATTATATTCTAAATAGCTATTTATATCATTATAAATTTCAAGAAAATAAGTACAATTTAATAATTATCGGAGGTAATAATCCTTAACTTAGCTAGTAAAAATACTAAGGAAAAGCGGGTAAAAACCTCACAACTTAACTTTTATTCAACGAAAGATATTTTAAAATAAGATTAATTTTACGTTGAGGAGGTTATATGACTTACCGTTATACTTTTCTTTGCCTCCCCAAATCTTAACGAACGTAGTAATTACTATACAATTCGCATCCTCTATGGAAACGTATCAAGGAGGGAATATAATATACTAGTCGTATTAGCCTTCCTCGCTCGGTTAGGAAAAGGATTAAAGCTGTTTCTAGTATTGGTAGGTAGGATAATTGTCTTGGGCTAAGTTTAAAAGGAAAAAGCTAGTAGTTGTGCCCACAATAGGTTTGCATGTAAAGCCGGTTCTTCCTTAATTTTGCTACTAGAACCAAATGTACTAAGAAACCTAGGGGAAGTAGGTCTAAGGGTTTTCATTTCGAAAAACATAGTAATAATTCTGTTAACATTAAGGGATTTGGAGAGTTTCCTACTTAATGGACTGATAAATCTAAGGGTTTACGAGGTATAGGTCGATTAATTCCTTACGTCCACTTTTTTAAGTCTAGGCAAGGCCTTACAAACGTATGTATAGTCATTATAGGTTACTATTGATAATAACCACTTTACTTGTAACTAAGGTTTATTAAGGCTTTTTATCTATAACATATTCGTAAAGTAATTTAGCTAAGTTACCTTCCTTCCCTCTCTTCTCATAAAGTTCGATACCTTGATCCAGCAGTTTGTTTTTCAGTTTTGTCTTTGCCTTCCTTTTTATCTTCTTTAACATATCTAAATTCCAATCTCGGAACCATTTTTAAAAGTTGTCGAAAGCTATAGGTCCACAGCTGGTTCTATCAGTATTTATGTCGATGATAAAATGACCGATTACGTTAGTCAAGTGCTTTTTAATAGAGTTTACAGTAACTTTAGTAAATCAGAAATATTCGTTGTAATATCTTTCGAAGATAGTGTCGAAGGTAATAATTCCCTTTTTTTTCTAACAGAATTACTAACGGCATGAATTCCAATGCCTTTTAAAGCTATTATAATGATTTGGTTGGTGTAAAACGTAGTGGTGGTGGACTTGGCGATCTGAAAGCGTATAGACTTGGCATTTCAGCGTGGAGTCGTGCGACGTGACTTTTTTAACGCGACTGAGTAATTCCTTATATTTTCGCTTCAAGCAATGAACTTAACGGTTGATATAGTATAAAGGGAGTAAAAAGAGTAAAGTATGGGCAGAGACTTGGTATAAGTAATACAGTCGAAGGTTATTGTTAATAGTAAAGGTTATTTAACGTAGGGACTTCGTCGTTTTTCTTATAGTAGTAACACCCATAGTAGTACTAATTTAGCCGTTTACCAACTTGCTTATTTAGTGATTTTTAAGACTTTTAACGGTTAATCTTAACGCTTTCAAAAAGGATTAATAAAGATTTCTCAGTGTTTTTGAGGAGCGATACCGTCGCTTACTTATAAACTACCAAGAACAACTGTATGACCTATAATTCTTTCCTACTTACCGTCGCAAAAAACTGCACAGCGTATAGGGGCCCTTTGCAAAAACCTTTCCTTTACCTTGCCGAACAAAGCGTAACTGGAAAACAGCTTCTTTTTCTACTTAGTCAATCTGTACTTAACCTAATAAGTACTGATTAGTGTAGGTAGGCCTTAGACGTTGCAAAGTTTTCGATTCGATTGGTCTTCAAAGTAACAGTAGTATTGCAGTAGTCAACCGCTAGCCGGTTTATACTGTAATTTGTATAGCCAAGTGCTTGGCCCATACCCTAGAGTGAAGTGCAGCGTACTGCACTCGACTTATACCCAATGCGGCAAGTCCGTACAAAGTAATACACTTGCAGTATGGTCAACTTTATTGTAAGTAAAGTTGACCTATTGCACTGCATACAATACAATTCCAATAAATTTGGGTTTCTTCCAGGTTGAGAATAATGTTTTGAAAACATTAGCCACACAAAAGGCCCGCTTAAAACTAATGTTTTAAACCTACTATTGTACTTTAAAGTCCTAATTTGGAAAATTAAGGACGGGTGAACTATGTCTTCAAAGATTTACGAGTTTAAAGGCCACGATATATTTAGACTTATTAAATGACACGAATTTATTTCGCTAGATGATAGTTCGAAAGTTTAAAAAGGAAAGGGTAAATAATGATGGCCTAAAAACATAATTTGAGAAGTGATATTAACTAAACTACTTTTTTTATCACGAATCCAAACCATCTGCAAAACCCATACAACTTTAAAATTTATTGTTGCTACCTCCACCACTTTATGAAACTAGGATATTTGTATAAGAAAAACCCGAATTACCTTGTTAATAGCGTTCGCTTAATTCGAAGAATAAAAAACGTTTTAAAGCATTTATTGTAAACTTATTCATTATTTTGAAAAAAAACTACAGATAGAAAATTAAATAAAAAACTCCGCAGCAAAGATATTATTATGGCCTCAGATGGCCGTTTTAAACAGTTCACCTATAAATAAATTTCCTCTTGAGTTATATAAGGCGTTTTTCACTTTAACAGGTTTAACCCAATAATTTACAGTGTTTATAGGATTTTTTCTACCTTCTTGATTTATAAGGTTAAAGACAAAACCGCAAATCCCTATAAAAAGCCGCTTTATAGTTAAGGAGTATGATAATGTTAGTGAAAAGAATATTACAACATAATCGTTTAGTTTATAACGCATAACTCATCATTTGATTTTATCATTTACCGCCTCTTTACATACCCCCTACGACCTTTGTATTAAGCTTCATAATATCATATAAACTTATATAAAATTAGGAAAGCAACCTAAACAATATATTTACGCCTTTATATTTATAAAACTCTGAAACTATTATTTACTTGGAATAATGCTGCATATTTCAAACGTACTTTACGAATTCTCTAAATTTGAGGTATATTAGTACAATACTCATTATACGAACTATAAGAAGCGCTAGTAATAGCCAATTCAACTCTCAACTTATACCTATTGGCTCTTACAACACGTTTTGAAGGATTTACACATATTGGAATATAGACGGACGATATACTTATATTGTGTAATACATTGTTCTTCGCATTAAAAGAGAATAAACTTGAAAAGGTCAATTTAATGGAGAAACCCATAATATATCTAGCGGAGGACCGCTTGATCAAATTTAACGGTTCAATAATTACGCTTTAGAATGATATTTTAGATCTTGTATTAAAGAGTCAATTGGATAAAGTTACCTTTTTCAACCTAATCAGTATAAATGATTTAGTGAATATAAATATCAACGTATACGTAAAGTTTGGTTTGTATTGATTATACAATTAAAAACCGTGTTTGACCTTTTTATTACTACATAATATTATATGGATCATAAAATAATATACATAAAGTGTTAAACAAACGTATTACGCGGCAAATGAGCAATCTAAAGCGCGGACTATTCTTTATACCACTTAATATACTTATAGCAAAACGTTTTATTTTTACTAATATTTTTCTCTCAAATAATACCAATCATAACTCGTAAACAGGATTTATACCTATTCTTGATAACGAAATGCTGGCTTAAAACGAATTTACACGTTATAATAACGTTATTTATTAGAACTTAACCAAGTACAAACGGGTCACGCGGAGAGTTTTAGCCTCTAATACTTACAGTATAATTAGAGGATTTAACTTTAGTATTACTATAGTAATATTGATTCAGATAATTATTTTAAACCTTGATTTGAAACCCCTGTTTTTGGTGGTTTATACTAACTCCCTTTTCCTTTATAAATACCTTGACAAAGTTGGTATTTTAAACAAAAAACGCTTTATGGTCGATATTACAACTTTACACAAGTCGTACAAATGCCCTGAAAATAAATAAATATTATGGATTGACGTAAAGTGAAATTCGACGAATTTAATGATTAAAGGCGCTCCAAGGGGGGTATTAAAGGCGTTCATATTTATAAACACACTTCTCGTTTATATCACTAGGATTCTCTTCCTAATTTACATCTCTTGAATATTTCTCCCTATTAATTTTATCACTTTGTTGCTATACTATTTACTTGAACCACTTTAAACATTTTGTTGTTTTTGAAATATACCATTCGCGCGGATTTTAATATATAATAACTTTTACGCTTGACTATTTACGTTTATTTTAATATATCGTTATTTTTTTATATTACCATTTATAACTTTACTTCATTTATTTTGAGTCTTTATCATTAGTATCCATTATTCGTATTACAATTTATGTTGAAAACAATTTCAATATTATGTATTTTGTTGTACTATTTCCGGGTGAACCGGCAAAATATAAAATTAGTCAGCCTAGTTATTGCTAAATAAAAAAGGTGAGGGAAGGGCTACGTCTTCGTTGTCCTTGTCTTCATCCTCCTCCTCGTCGCCCACGCTACCGTTACTGCTAACGATACAGTTAACATTACTATTGACGTCGCCGTCGATGTTCCCACCAGGAGGAGGATTGCGCACCTTAGGCTAAATGCCTTTAGGCAGGAGGCGTAGGGGTATTTTGACCTCTTCGCAATGATACATAATACTATCGTCTAATTTGTTTACGTAGTATATACGTAAGCCCGTCTTTCAGGCTGTAATAGTGGTTGCCATTTCTTTAGGTCACCTATTTAAGTTCCCTAATTAGTATCGGCTTATGTTCGAAATTACAAAAGTGGTTATTTTTGAAAGTATTTCAAATATAATATGAAAATAGTAGGTAATAATGAAGCACGATTAGGATTACAAATTGAAAGAGTGGGTAATTTACTGTGAAGTCGGCGAGAATGTAATAGAGCCTTAGTTTACAGCTTTAAAATCACTGAAATAAGGACGTATCTGTTACCAATTCGCTTGTAACAATAATAGCAAGAAGATCAACCAAGCTTTAGCTGTAATCCATGATCTATTATTAGTATTAGAACTGCTAACTAGAACCTTAACAATTTTCACCGCAAAATAACTATTGTTATTACCAACACTGCCAATTAAAATCCAAAACAAATTGTATTACAAATATCATTATTATTAAACGATTAATTGAAATTTCTATAAAATAAATGATTATTATTAAATTCCGGATACAAACCGCATCGAAGAGAAAAAAGATTATATATATGGATATTATTATATATCTTTATAGTTAATAAGCGGTGACATTATAAGTTGCACTTATATCGAGTACTTAGTAACATGTTACGTTGTGAGTTGTATTCTTGAAAAGTGTATAATAGCATGTCACTGTCTAGAATTAGCATTGGCAGAGAATATAGTAGAATGTTACTGCCTAAAAGGAAGATTGGTAGAGTATATGGTAGAGTGCTACTGTCTGAATGAAAGCTTATAAGCTCTCATATTAAGGCGTTCACTCTCTAGATGCCTTTTCTCCCTTTTAACTATCTATCTTAAATACTACCAATATTATGATTACTTTTCTACTACCTTTTACGTTAGTATTACAAAGAAATAGACCTTACCAACACTAATAATTCGTAATGGAAACGCATTGCATAAATTTTGCAGTCTAAAATACTATTGCTACATTAATATTTGTAGTATAGGCTGGCTTTTAAGTTACATTATATATATATTAACCCCGTGATTAAAGTTTAAATAGTTTTAAAGGTGGGATTTAAACCATCCTATAGCTTACAAGTGTAATTAGCACTCGTGGCAAAATTTCTCGATAACTTTTAATATTTTTTCCCTATACTTATATATTCTATTATGTGAAAAAACTAGAAAAGGTGCTTAGTAACCAGCTGTCCTAATAGTTGGTGTAATATTGATAGTTTTGGTCATACTTGGTGAATGGTTTTCTCTGGATTTAATTTTGGAGAAAATCATAGGTATTTAAATATTAAACGGAATATTACAGATATACTATCTGAAGTGCAAACGAGTTGGTTGGTCGTATTTCGAACCTTAATTCCGGGCTTGTTTTTATAAGCTAATAATGCAATAAATAGTGTTTTAATGTCTATTATATAAAACTTAACCGAGCCTAATTGTGTATTTATAATGATTGTACCGAATAACGACGTCTTGCCTTTACCATACATAAATTATCGGTATTTTACTATTCGATCGAGTTGAAATTTGGAAAACTTCGCTACGAAAGCGTCGAATTGATGCTTTCCAGCGGTTGAGATTGTTGTTACACTGGTCTTTAGTATAATGTCTTAAAATCGGTTGCCGTAACTATTAAAAAGTGTAAATTACGACGCTATAATGACATTTAATACGTTGCTTTTACTATTTTAAAATATGTTATATAGAAATAAGGAGCTTTATATGCTTGTAAATACTTTTTAGTTCGTTTGGATATTATGGATTATGACGTTTATCTCGTTTTTCGAATCGTTCTTTTCAAAAGTATACTTGCAAGGGTAAATTTCGAAACCTTTTTTTATCCCTTCGCTATCGGCTGTATATATTGCAAAATTAGCTTCAGTTTGGTGTTCAGATAGGTAATCATCTCAAAGTTTTGGTTTAACACGACTCTTTTCATATACCATATAATGAATCGATTAATAATCGACCTTATTATATGCAATTCAACGGTTTTAACAAATCGCACAGCTTTAAATATTTTTATATAGGTATAATGTGATATATAGAAAGCTTCGTATCTGCTTATGGGGGCGTTTTCGTTAATAGCTGCTTTATTTTCCATTTTCAGAGTTTTTTCCTTGTTTTTGTTTTGTTTTTGCAGCTGTATTTGAGGCGTTTGTATTTCTTATGCCTTAGGTATACTTTCAATCATCGATATCAAACGTGGTAGATCTTTTTAAAAATATTCCCCTACGTAATTCATAGGCTTTTAACTTTAATTTTACGGTCATAAACGTTCATTCAAAGCTTGTTTATCCGTGTATTAAGGTTTTTAACGACGTTTTAAGGCTCGTATAAAATTACATCAAATATTTTTCCAGTTTAAATAACGTAAGGTTGAAGTTTAGGTTGCTACAACATACATTTTAATTATCTAAACAAATGAATCATTCCTTTTGTACGTTAACTTAAACGCCGTCCAATATTTTTTGAAATTTACTAATAGGGTTGTAAATACCTTTTATATGGTTTTGTCAAGGTTGTTATACTAATCTTTTATAAATTCGCAAGTAATACTCAGTTGATTCTTATTATGACGTTTGTAGTTTGTTCCTTATCGAATGATATTTTCAATTGGTTCTAATATTTCGCCAATGTGTTTTTTTATGTAAGTTAATATATCTACCATTTCTTGGCTTACTTACTGAATGTACTAAGTGAAATAAAATTCAATTAAAAGGGTTTAATATCGAATCTTTCATAAGTATTTAACATTATATGGATATTATTATTGTGAATATTGTGGGGCTCGTTACTGTAATTCTCGTTCTTGCTTTATAGCTTAGTAAAATTGGAAAGTTTTTTAAGCTTATTTTTATTGATAGGCAACCAATATGGCGAGAAATCGCAATAAAGGTCGTATTTAGTTGGTATCAGTTTATAAAGCTCATAATATTATTTGACACCGCTTATTTTTCCTTTGGAAGCATCGTTTTCCTTATTTATGCCGCTTTTATTGAGTTTGAAAAGAGCGTGAATTATATTCGGGGAATATTGTAGACTATATTTCTTTTTATAATTGCGTTTTGAAGAGTAATAATTCGACTCGAATGGGAAAAGTTTTTCATTGTCCTTTCTTCTCTTCTATTAATCTCTCAAGTCTTATATAACTTGTTATGAACTCAGGCCATTGGCTATTGAGTCTATATGTTACGTAATTGTGCATGTAATGGAATAGGTAGTATCTAGTCTAGGCTCAGTCCGAGCGCGGACTGAGCGCAGTCTGAGCATGGCACGTTTGAGGGCACGTGATGGACTGGGCACTAGCTATGCCTATAGATCCTATACGGTGGGCTACGGTAGCTCCTTTTAATTTTTCACGGTACCTTAATAGTAAATCCTATTTAGCACCTACTTAGCTTACCATTATAGGTTGGATTATAATATACTATTGAAGTCTTTTTTTATCTTTTTGGGGGAATATCACTTATAATAGATAACTCGATAGTAAACGTTAATAATTTTACGTTGCAATTTAACGCTATCGGCAAGGATAGGCCGTTGGGGAATACCTAGTCCTCCACCTTTATAGATATATTTTCTTCTTTTTCGAGGTCAACTTAAGCCAATATTTCTCGTTTAGAAAGTGTCGTAAGCTATATTGTGTCGGTTGTTAAGTAACTATTAGAACCGGGTTAATCGACTTTAACCATCGACCTTACACTCGACTTTATTTAGGTCGTAACTGAGATTTAGTAACTCGAAGCCGAGTTGACCGCGACTAGTACTGGCTTTTTACCGGTTTAAGATGGGCAAAAACGATATAACTAACCGAAATTCGACGGATCCACTTTTGTATAGGCGGCGATGCATTAAAAGATCGAGTTTATATTAAAAGCAGATAAGATGTGGATTGGAAAAGGTCGATATACGTTTTTTTACGTATGGAGTTGTTATATGGTGGCGGTAAAGTAAGCGGTTACGACGTATTATAAAGCTGGTAGATACGAAGGTATATATAATATAGATAAGTTTTTTGATTATATGGAAGCTATTTTTAACGACCCTTATAATGCAGATAAAATATTGATCGAATTAGAGGGATTAGTTATAAGTGATAAAGATTTAAAGGTACTATTCGTTATCAGGTTCGAAAAACTTTTAGTTTAAATGAGTGGTTTAGATTGGCCTTCGGCCGTGAAATACAATTACTTACACTTTTGCATATCTTTATGTATCCGCAATAAATATATTATAGCAGGCGTTAACCAGGTGAATTATTTTGTAGCCCTAATAAAGTACAGCGAATTCACCAACAAATTAAAAAAATTAAATTTAAATCAAGGTTTTGGTCTTTAATTAACGGGACCTGTTGGTAGGCCTTAGACGTTGCAACGTTGTCGATTCGATTGGTCTTCGAAGTAATAGTAGTATTGCGTAGTTAGATGGTAAATATATTCTTCTAGGTTTGGCAGACAGCTAGCCGGTCTGCACTGTAATTTTTATGGCTAATTTTTTAGCTCGTGCCTTAGAGTAAAGTGCAGCATACTTCACTCGACTTACACTTGATGCGGTAAGTCTTCACAAAGCAATACACTCAACTTGCAGTTCAGTACAATCAACTTTACTATAAATAAAGTTGACCTACTACACTACATATAATACTATTCCAACAGAACCCGTATAAACTTAACGACCGGATGGTAATACGGTTATAATAGGGGTTTACGGTTTTTAAATATTTTTGTGAACAGGTCATAGTAATCGCCGCTAATTATTTCGATACCGTGGCCAGTGATTTTAATAAACCCGTTCGGTACGCGTTTAAAACTAAGGATATAAAGCGACGTGGGCAACGGTAAAGAAATGTTAGATCAGGTTCATTACGAGGTATTAGGTACATTGTAGCTCGTTGGATGATTACCAACGTAGGTACGAATTCCGCGCAGCATTACCTTTTACGTGAGCGTATACGATTTAAGTTGAAAAGGTAAATAGAAGTTCCTTATTAATGGCGATGAGGGAACCGTAACTCCTAGAATAATTTCATTTAGGGGTAATATAATATTAATGGTATAATTACATAATTAAAGAAAAAGGAGTTTGATTTAATTAAAATATGTATAAACGAGAATTCATTTCTTATCGCTATACTTTTTAATAGCACCTACTTTTCAAATATTTCAGTCGATTTTAATTGTAATTATTATTATATTATAAACTATGATTTAATATCACAGTTAAGGATAAAGTAAATTCGGTTATTACATCCTTGAAATTTCGATGACATATTAGGGTTACGGCAAAATACGCATATGAACCAAATAGCTTAATTTCGTGTAAATATTAATAAAAAGTCGACCCCGATATTAATATATATTATTCACGAAATAACGCGGGATATGATACTTGGAATTCCTTCGATACGATACTAATAAATGATATTGAATATTGACGGTAATCATTTAATATTTTATAATTGAAAGAGCTTAGTTGTCGATGTAGTAATAATAAGTTTTAGGTCGGGGGATATAAGGGACGTAATAGGATCGGTTTTCATTAGTTTGACGAAATATTCGTTTCGGAAGGTGTAATGTACGGGGTATTAATTTCGATTAGCTTTTGTTATAAGCCTTTACAAAATAACACATATTTTATAAACAACGGCAACGACTCCAGTTAAAGAGGAAAAGGATTAGTTACGTTTTTTACCAAAATTAGCAAAATTTCGCAACTTATTCGTTGAAGATAAGGCTATAAACTTACTCCTATATAGGGGGAAACTCGATTATCATATTTACATTAAACCGAACGAAAATGAATTTGTATTAAAACGACCCTAAGGACTTTTATACTCAATACTACGAAATTAGCTTTTTGATTTTCGACAATTGATTACGCAGTTAATAAATAAGGGTTAGGTTCGAATAAGTTCCTTATCATATGTAACGCTAGTATTATTATTTTTTGAAACTGGAGGGGGGAGGAGGTGTAGCGGTATTATATCCACTATCGAATACTAAATAAAATTATCTAGTAAGACTATTTTCCATTATTTTTAATTAAGGAGACCCTACGTATATTGTGGAAGTCGATATAGTTTACGAAATTGGATATTTGAACGGCCTTTTACTATATTTTGGTTGCACTTCAATAGGAGGAATGAACGGCGTTTCGTATATGCTTCGTGTTATTTAAATAGTTAGTTACCCTTTTTAGGTTAACAGAAACAACATCGACGTTTTAGCGATATATTAATTATATAATAGCGAATATTTTGGATAATGTTGTCATAGCTTACTTTAACGACTTTTTTTTTCAGTACTAAATAAGATGATATAGCGAAAGTTCGCGTGGTTTTGGGACGTTTTCGTAATACGAGGAAAAATTTGAATTAAAAAAAGTATGATTTCGTAATTAAAAAGGTAAAATATTTGGGTTTTATTATAATGGTTAAATTAAGTATCTGGATCGATCCCAAAAAAGTCCAGGTCATACGCGAGAAAAGTAACTATGTATTATTCGGAATATTCGAAGTTTCTTGGGTTTTATTAACTTTTATCGTAATTTTATTAATAAATTTTCTGAATTAGCGGATTATTTCGTCCAACTAACAAAGTAAAGAATTCGTTAGGCTTGGACGAAAGAGGAGAAATATGTATTACAAACCTTAAAATATGTTTTTATTAGGGCCCTAGTTTTCATATATTAGGATCCAAATCGGCTAACAGTAGTAGAAACCAACTATTCGAAAGGGTCATTAAAAATGTATTCATCGTAACTGAATAAAGATAATATCTTAAAGTTAGTAGCTTACCATTCCGTACGATTTACAATAACAGGATTTTCGTGGTGATATCCTATCTAAAAGCATAATCTTCCTAATTACGTAGTATCCGTATCCCGTTTATGATTTCAACTAATTATAAAGAATTGAAACATTTTTTTTTACTAGGTTTGA
Source organism: Anisogramma anomala (assembly GCA_038502455.1). Lineage (NCBI taxonomy): Eukaryota > Fungi > Ascomycota > Sordariomycetes > Diaporthales > Gnomoniaceae > Anisogramma > Anisogramma anomala. The sequence goes on along the minus strand of JASMMZ010000010.1, from coordinate 5,733,915 downwards.
TTTCGAAACGCTAAGTTTAATAGACCGAAGTCCTTTTACCTTTTTAATATTACTTGCGGTATAAGTCCGTAACTTAAGGCGACTATTCGGATATGTTAATCTATAGGTCATAAGATAAACCCGAAGTTAAAAAATGCCCCGCGCGATTTCTTTCACCCGTTTTAAATATTATATTAAAAGAAATAATAATAAACTTATTGGTAGGCCTTAAATGTGCAATGTTGTCAATTCGATTGGTCGAAGTAACAGTAGTATTGTGTAGTTAGATGGTAGATGAATTATTTTAGGTTTAGCAGACTACTAGCCGGTCTACACTATAATTTGTATAGCCAAGTGCTTGGCTCGTGCCCTAGAGTGAAGTGCAGTATACTGCACTCGACTTACACTCAATGCGGTAAGTTCGTACAAAGTAATACACTTACAGTATGGTTAACTTTACTGTAAGCAAAGTTAATCTACTGCACTGCATGTAATACTATTTAAACACTGGCGGATTTTTAATTTATGCGCGTATACGTCAGTGTGGCTGACCAATCTTTTCCGGTTAGCGTTAAATAGTATCCTTGTACCCCCTATTAATTCCAATTGACTTTCATACTGCATTGCACCCAATTGCATGAAAATTGACCCCATTTAACCTCAATTGCTCCGTTGCTCTGAAGTCTGAGTTTATCTATTCCTATAAAAAGTTTTCCTGCTACAACCCTTCGTAACTTTAATTATGCTACTTAAATAAGTCACTATTAATCCTCTATTAATATTCTAGCCTACCATCCCATCCCTATCCGTCTTCACGTAATTTGGGCTTTCCAGGCGATCTATTCATATAGCCCTCAGTCCGTATAATTAGCTTATTACTGTCCACAAACTTTTCCAATACTTTGTTTGGCGTGGCCTCCGTTATGGCATCTGCAGGATTATCTTTGCTATCTATCTATCGGAACTACTTAATCTCCCTCCCTTCATAGGCTTCGCGAAGTACCATCATATCGATTATTAAGCGTTTTTCGCTTGTGGTTCCGAGCTTGAATAGGTACTCAAAAAGTCTTCTTAAGTCGGTATTGATTACTACCGGGATAGAGGGAATCTTTAGCTACCTGGTAATAAGGTTAAGGGTTTTCTTTAACGTTATACCTACGTTAAAGCTCGCTATTAAGCCGTAGACCTCTAAAGCTAATACGCTTCATGTAATCCTCTTACACTTAACGGATGTTTGATAAATTAGGTTTCCGGTAATGCTAAACTGATCTTTTTACCTATCCTCGTGGGTAAGGTTTATTAGGAAGCCTGAAAAATAAGCTTATTATTTAAATGAAATACATTAATGAAAATTTTACAGTCAAAGTCCTTATAGTTTTTTAGTATAAACTTAAATCTCCGAGGGGCTTAGGCATACGTCTAATAGTAGTGGCAAAACCTTTTAATAACTTTTGGGGCAAAGTATTCCATATCGTTATACCTTACGAAGTTTAGGAATTTGTATGGCCTATTAATAACTAGGTAATTAAAACGCTGGTATAGTTAGCGTCTTTCCGGTTTTATTAGGTTTAATACCATTACTTTCGAGTCTTAAAGATGAAACTATAAATACTTCTATTCAAAGGCGAGTAAGAATCTTTAGTCGTTTCTAACCATCTCGTTTACATTAATGTTTACGTTAATGCTAAGGGTCTTTATATCCTATAAGCAAGGTAGGAAAGTGGTAGGGAACTTAAAGATGTGGAATGTAATTGCTTTTACAATAGTTTAAACTATTGTTATCCCTAATAACGATAGTTATTCGCCTAAACCAAAGTTAACTTTGGCTTTACTAACATTGTAATGATTAATTTCAATAGCTATAGTGTTTTCCTTCCGCAATGTTACGTACTGAGAATAGTCTCTTATTAAGTACCTTGTTGTCCTAGTATTTGGTATAATACCTTGAAACGAATGGTTCGCGTAACGATCGCAAAGATTGAAGGTATATAAGGGGTTATAGGTATGGTTAAGGTAAAGGTAAGGTTTTTTACTATCTAAAGTGTATTAAAAGGCATAGTCGGCTAATTACTAGGCTGCCGTACCGAAAGCAATATCTTCGTATTACTTAATCTACCTAGGAGCGTTAACGGTATTAGTTGACTTATCGCCTTTAATATCTACAACCTAATTTAAGTAATCTTATTTAGATGTAGTAGGGTACTGAAAGTAATACACTACTTTCCTATTATTATATTTGGCGTGAGAGTGGTGGGTTCATTAGTAACCAGTCTTACCACAAATTCAACATATTTTGCCATTATCATAACAATAGTACTTACGGTTAATAGGTCCGCTTAAATCTAAATAACGTTAACGTAGGTTTTACTTTTAGTTTAGGGACGAAGTAAATAGACCTGACTTTAGGCTTTATAGGCGTAAGTACTTACGGTCGACGTAGTTAACTTCCGCAAAGTCTTTTTTATTTACGTTAAGGAAGTTGTCGGCTTGGGTATATATACTGAGCGAGTTTAATATACGTGTCATTACGGTGGTAAGCGAGGAACGTAACTAGTTAAAGAAGCCTTTACAAATGGTATCCGAGTGTTGTAGAGCTTATTCGAACTTACTAACACCCGTGACCACTACCCGTACCTATTCGCGAAGTATGGCTTTACTAACGTGAGCCTTTTCCATTACCTTGTGGCATATTATCAGCTTATTAAGCATTTAATTAAAAAAAATTATTGGTAATTCATCCTTTTTCTTCTTTTCTATTATTATAGTCCACCGCATAGTAGCACAGTTTATATAGTATTATACAAAGTGGACATTGTGCTCGAAGCAACCCATTATGCCATAGTAGATTTCGCGAAACGTGGTGGCGTTTGTTAGAAAGTTTAAGCAATCGTTTTTGGCGTAACCTGTAAGGATTTCGGGGAATAGTAAGTGAAAACTAAAAGGTAGGACCTTTATTTATTTGCAAATGTTCAAAAAGGGTATTATCCTCGTGTTGAGAGGGTTGCAAGGCTTTCTGTCACACTTTTCTGTATTATCCCTGATTTTAATGAAATCTGTTATTAGCTTGTAATTGATGTTAATTATTTTGACAAGTCTTGAAAGGAGGTCGCGATAATTATCTCAGGCTTGGTTGGTATTTCTTAGCGGTTTAAGTCTTAAAGGTTTCGAGGTATGGTGTTAAGGGTAATTTCCAATCGCCTAGCCCAATAGGTAAAGTTTTTTAGTAGAGCTTATAGTCGGTTTACGTACGTAGGTAAGTCTGAAAGGAAAGGGTTTTTGCGGTACTTAGCGATTGTATTGAAAGCCGATGGGGACTTGGAGGTTTTGGGAGGCCTAACGATTTTACTTACTTAATTGGTGTAAAGCGCTAACGTAAATAACTCCTACCGTACTGGAAGCTGTTGTTTTATGTAATTTTCCGTCGCTAAAAATGTACTTCGCATTGTTACATAGTGGTATTAAAACGGGTTTATTATCGTTAGCGCGTAAAGAGGCTTAACTTAGCTAAAGGGGGGGTCTTTTAAAGCGTATGTATGGGCGTTAGGATCCATTAACTCCTTTCCTTTTTTCTTAAGGTTTTAAGGATTAGGATCTTAAAGGTAGTCTTCCTATTAGGCTAGTTCAAATAGGAGTTTTGACATTCCTACTAGTGGTTTGTCCGGAATATAAATACTACAGTATGTAACCTCCTTTTTTAGCCTGGCTTTAACCGAACGCTCGATTATATTTTACATATCAAGAGTTTAGTAGCTGAAAAATTTGCGAATGTCTTAAAAAGCGCGGGTTCTGCGACTGTAGTCGTCACCAAAGTCTGTTTTGAAGATGTATTAGTCAATGTAGTTGGTTAAATAATCTTTATTGGTGGTTTCGTCAACGTTTGTAGTTTAAAGTTGTTTGTCATAAAACTTGGTACAAATAGTTTCGAGGTTTTTAACTACTTCTTTTTAGGTGGAGTCGGTAATTTCCTAAAAGTAAGGGCTTATAGTAGATATCTTGGCAATCGTGTATGGCGAAAAACTTGGAAACTTAGGCGTAAAGGCTTGGTGTTTTGATGTAAAGTCGTGTGGAAATTTGGCGACTTGGTGAGAGGTTGCGTAACGTGGCTTTTTTGGCGCGACTTGATGTTTTCACTTGGAGTAGCGAACTTGACGATTGGCGTAACGTTGGGAGTGAAAAAAGTGAAGTAGGGCAAAGGTTTGGGGTGGAGGGTAAGGTCGAAGGTCGTTGTTGGTGGTAAAGAGCGAAGGTTGTTTGTTGTTTGGCCGTGTGACTTAGTCGTTTTTACAGTAATAGCACCCGCAGTAGTATTAACTTAGCCGTTTGCCAACTTGCCATACGTTGAGATCTCTGATAGTTAATTTCAATTTCTTCAAGAAAGATTAATAAAGATTTCTTAGTGTTTTCGATAACGATACCGTCGCTACCCTTAAGCTGCCGTGAGAAACCGACGCAGCCTGGAAGTCATTTCTACCTACTGCCGTAGAAACCGACGCAGTAGTAAAAGCTCTTCGCAAGAATCTTTCCTCTATCTCAGAGGTTGTATAACTTAGAGTGTAACCGGAAAGTAGCTTCTTCTTCTACTTAGCTTATATATACTTTACTTAATAGGAAAATATACTGATCAGTGTTGGTAGGCCTTAGACCTTACAACGTTGTTGATTCAATTGGTCGAAGTAACAGTAGTATTACGTGGTCAGATAGTGGATGAATTGTTTTAGATTTGGCAGATCGCTAGCCGGTCTGCACTGTAATTTGTATGGCCAAGTGCTTGGCCCATACCCTAGAGTGAAGTGTAGCTTACTGCACTCGACTAACACCCAATGTGGTAAGGCTGCATAAAGTAATACACTTGTAGTATGGTCAACTTTACTGTAAGCAAAGTTGACCTACTGTATTGCTTATAATACTATTCTAACAAAACTTATATAGGAACGAAACGTAAATTACAACGGGTTATGTAAATAAATTTTTTAAGACGAAGGTTTGGCTGTTGGATGGCGACGATATACACTTTAAGGGTAGGTTAAAGGGTTTCGAAGGGTCGCCGAAAACGGTTTCACCCCATGCCCAGCTCGCTTCTGGGTTGTTATCAGAAATAACGCTGGGGAATTTCAGTACAACCGGTAATACCGTTACGGTTTCGGCCCGCGTTAGGCACACTAACCTCGTTTAAGCCAAATAGTCGCCTTATTTTCAGCCCGAATACCTTAGTGGAATTACAAAATTGAGGAATAGAGAACAACCGGCTCTATAAAGTTCGCTTATTAATAGTTTTCGAAGGCGTTAGGCGTTTTTGAATTGAAGTCGGATTATTGTTATAAATTACGGATTACGGGATTAATTAGCGAGGTACGTTATGTTATCATAGCTCTTTTTAACTATCAAGTTAAAAATTATTAACAACGAAGATTTTAAAATAAATATACGATTCGCCTATTATAAGCTATCTGAGTAAAATTATTTCATTTTAAGTTTTTTAATGGTATTATTATTGAAAATGGATAATTATTAATATTCGACGGCTATATCAAATATATAAGTAATGTAGCGAGATAAAACCTCGTCGTACTTTACAATAAGACCTCATTTAATCATTTTCTATCTTAAATCAGTATTAGGAATATATTTCTATCAACTTTATCTTTGACCTGTTAATTACTAAAGACGGCTCTCAATATTTATCAGTTATTACAGATAGCCTTTTGAAATTCATCTAATTCAAGGCTATATAGTTTATAACTACCGATATATATATAGAACGCTTTCAGAATATAAATTGAAGAATTTATGGATTTTTAGTTTTTATTATTAGTAATCGCAGTTTGAATTAGGTTCATGTATTTTAAACTATTTTCAATTTTTTAATAAAAATCAAATAACTTTCATTTACGACATATTATTTGTCAACAAATAGCGGTATTAAACGTATAAACTAGAAATTTCAAAAGTATTTACGTATCGTCCTTGCTTTTTCATAATGCATTAAGTTTTTCATTTAACCGTTTGTCAATTTACGTTAAATAACCGGAAGTCAACCATTATCGGGTTTAACGCGAATAGTCTGGAAAATAGGTATAAAATATTACTTATTCCAAAGATAAACGGGAATACGAAATCGTTAACCAATTCGACAGAATAAGCTATTGCATCTTTAGTATATTTACGCGAGGATACAGAATTAGTTTATGCGGTAATAACTTGTATTTAGTCATCAATAAAAATAACGGTAATCCGACGACAACGTTCGGCGAAGCAATATAAAATATGGATTTGAATTTAGCTCAACCTACGTAATATTAAAACTAACCGCTTAAATATAAAAACCTAAATGGTTTTATAATTAATATTGGGTTGTCAACATTCCGAATCCGTTTAATATCGTTTTGAATATTCTTTGTAAATATTTTATATTTTGTATAGATTTAGTTAAGCGAGTAGTTTCGGATCCTTTTCCCTTATATGTTTTATTGGATAGTTGCCTGTGAATAGTTTTAGTCGTTAATGATATAAAGGAGGGTAAATATAAGGAATTTAAAGTTTAGAATATTTTGCGGTAAAAACGGAGCGAGACGATGTTCGTTTTATATTAATTAAGTAAAAAGGTTATAATAAACCGGAGTAAGAATTATGAAAGATTGCTAGTATATTTTAACTTTGGACAAATTTAAAATGATAAGGGGATATACGTGTTCATAATAGCCTAGTATTTCAACATCGGCATCAAACTTATATTAAGTAACCTAAATGGAGCGAATCGCCTACACCTTCGAAATAATATATTACTTGTTAAAAAAAGGGAGAATTCATTACTCATTACATCATAATATAATAAATAGGGTCGGATTAATATTACCCGACTTTTTGGGATATGTATTTGACTGTAAAGCGACTTTTATTACGACTCACTAAAGATTTACCTATTTATTCATTCTATTTTCATAATGGTTTAGCGAGTATCGGCATTATTAAAGTTAAGAGCCTTATTTTAATCATCTTCGGATATTAGGAGACGTTGATAGGAGAGAACAGTAAAGAGCATAGCGGGCGATAGTAAACGCCGACAAAAAGAGTTGGTAAAAGATGGAATGGGAGCGGGGCAATGACAAGGATGACGAATATCGTTAAGAGGAATGAACTTTATGGGAAGCTAACGATAGCGGTAAACGAAAAAGAAAGCGAGGGGCGGGGCGAGAAAAACAATCTTTTAGGCGAGTTACTAAAAACTGTAACATATTAGTTTAGGCTCTAATGATGCGATCGGTTCGAGTACAATTCCTCTCACATTTGAGATTAGTCCGATTTACTCGTTTTTAATTAATGTTAATAAATAAAAAACGGGTAAAATTATGGTTCGTATAGTTAAGCCTTAAATATCGTTCGTTATACTTTGTAGGTAGTAACTTATATTAGTTATGAAAATATGTCTTACGTAGCTATATTATCCTGGTTACTTAGGCTGACAATATGGGAGGGTATACGGCGGGTGTTAACAAGGAGCCGGGGTAAAAACGTTATGCATTAACATACGGTTAGCTAAGAGAGTTTTATTTTTATAAAAATGCGATACTATGAAGAGTAACGGAGGAATTTTGGGGGAGGACGGACCTGAAAAGAAGGGGAAATGGGAATTAATAGCAAAAGAAGTGACGGCCGATATGGTCGGCACGATAAGGATCCCTTACATCCAAGTAATATCGCAAAATTAGGCGAATTAGTTCACTAATTTGAAAAAGAGAAAGGTAAAAAAGGGTCAATAACCCGGGATATCTTTTTACCATTTACGAACAAGTAATAAAATGTAGCTCTTTTCCTCGATAGTAATAGTCAATTAGTGTAAAATAGTGCATAAATCGGGAAAAGTTATAAGTAAGCTTATTTCCTAAATATATTATAAAAAGGGGTTAAATTGCGGTCGAGTTTCTTATAAGGTTAATTTGTTGACTTAACTTGTTATGGACTTTTCGATACATATAATAAACTAATATCCGATAAACTTGAATATAAATAAAAGGAATACCGGAATTCAAAAAGCGGTTCATATACAATATATATGCGTCCTTAGCTTTAAGAAGGGGAAAATCGTTTTTATTTTTATTATTATTATTAACAATGAGTAGGTCGTTTATAACGCGAAAAGGCTTCAACAGGCAGTTGATAGCAGGGTATTTATATATAGTAGGGCAACGTACTTTACTAGGCGGCTTATCATTTTTACTAAGGGCGGTGGTGGCAGTATAACCTAAGTTAAGTTCAATATATACGATTGTTATAAGGATGAGGAAGAGAAAAAAGTTACGAAATATCGGTAGTAATGAATAGTTGGGATATAAAGGGTAAAAGTAAAATTATTACGAAAAAAGGTAAATAACAAAATAAGAACGATGTCATAAAAAGGGGGGGGGAAGTTTTAGGAGTTACGGAGCGTTCGTATTTATAAGTATTAGCGGACCGAATTCGGTAAGGGTTATATATTATATAGGGCGTATTATACGGTATCAAAGGTAGAAGCGAGGTATTATATGACGCGTTAAAGGATACGTTATACGGAACCGGCAGTAAAAAAGATATATTATACGGTAAGTTAAGGGATGCGTTAAACGTTGCGTTACTGGTTCGTGCTCGGCCCGCGTACTAGGCGAGTAAGGCCTGCGCCCCGCGTTTAATCAACCGAACGTCGTAGCTTTTATAATACTTGGGGAACAAGGGGACATGTTATATACTTAGACTATTGGCTATTAAGTTTTTAGGTTACGTAAATGTTTACGTAACAAGATAGGCAATACTCGGTCCGAGTTTGGTCCAGACATGGACTAAGCGCAGTTTGTACACAGTATGTGTAAGGGCATGTGACGGATTGGGCACTAGCTATGCTCATAGGTCCTATATGGTAGGCCACGGTAGCCCCTTCTAGTCTTCCACCGTATCTCAATAGTAAACTCTATTTGGAACCTACTTGGCTTACCATCGTAGGACGGACCATAACATACCTTTTACGGGGTGCGGTTAGGTTTTCGACAGGTTCTAAACTTTATATTCGTGGGGTATTTTAAGTCTTTTTTTGAATTGCGTCAATAATCTTTTTCTTATCTTTAGTTAGTTATAATCCTTTAAAAAAGTCTATTTATAATGCCTTTTTATCTTTTAATTAGGTATTTCATCTAGTAAGCTCGTGGTCAAGAAGGATTTCTTATGCGGCTTTTTTCTCCATCTAATATGTAAGTTTGTCCGTTTCGAAGCTATGCTCGTAATATTTTGGAAATCGAATTGTGTATGGTACGCCATATTTCCAGGGTTGATTTGGAGATTTTTCGCGGAAATTATCAAATATATCGCTTTTTTAATCATTTTATTTTTATGAGTGAAAAATTACGTTCATAACGTATATATTCGCCGTTTCAAGGTTCAAGTTCTCCGCTAGTACTTTAATGGTATCATTCTATATTTTGAGGTCAATAGGCTATGAAAAGTTTTTTCCCGAAGCGTTATATATAATGATAGATGGTGTATATATTCGTTGGCTTTAGCTAGAGTTGTTTTGTGTGTATTTATAGTTGAGAGAGTAGGGAGTATACTAAGACAGTTTAAAGGCTGTTTTGAGCGCTTTCTTAAATTGTGAAAGCGGTGTTAAAGTTAATATGTCGTAGCGGCCGAGATTCGGTTAGGTTGAAAATATTATATTCTAAGTAGTTTCGAAATAAAATGGTTAATAGGGATCTGTGAAATTCAACGTTTTCGATAGAAGCATATAATATGTGAATAAAAAGAAAATAAATTATGAAAAAGTGTTAAAAGAAAAGCATTGAAATGTTATTAATACAAATGAAATATGAATGAGCTGCAACTACAAAATCATTGAATGTTTTAAATTAACCATTTAATGTTGTATAAAAGTTATATTAACTCAGTAGCAAGTAAACTTAAACTTCATAAAAATTAATTTAATCAAGTTATGTATTCTACAACAAACAAATAAAGGTGCATACGATAGGGTGAATGGGGAAAAAGAAGTAAGGATATAAATTTGTAACAATTGAAACGGAGTGTAAGGTTTAATGTGGTAAACGTTTCGAATATTTTATTTTCAGTTTACAAAATCCGCTAAAGTACTTCAAAATATACCATAAACGCGTATTATATATTTAGTAGGCGGTTCGGATGTTATATTTAAGGCAAAGTTTAGTTGAAAGAGCATCCCAAAAGTTGTATTTTAACTGTTTTTGAAGTTTGTAACCCATTCGGATATTAATTTTAGGTTGGATAAGTTTTAATAAAGGGTTTCGAAATTTAGTCGTTGTAGCTTATATAGTTTAATACATAATAGGACGTTTTTGAAAAAAGTTTTTAGATACTTTCAAAACGCCAATCGAATTGAAAGATAATGTAACGGGGTTTTTAGTGGTTGAAATTATTCCCTAAATTGATAATTTCGTATTAAATTAGTCTTTTCAAGTTACGTATATTTCGTTTTTTCTTACTTGTTAATTTTGTTTTGTAATTCATAGTGGTGAAATAAAGATAGTTAAGACCACTATAATATTCCTCTCTAAGTATTTAACTTAGGTTCGTTTCTTAATTCCTAATGTTAGTATAGCTTTAGACGTTACAACGTTGTAGATTCGATTGGTCGAAGTAATAGTAGTATTACATGGTCAAGTAGTGGATGTATTGTTTAAGGTTTGGCAGACCGTTAGCCGGTCTACACAGTGATTTGTATGGCTAATTGTTGAGCCTATGCCCTAATATAAAGTGTACGTATATTGTACTTGACTTACAGCTGATATAGTAGGCCTACATAATCCAATACACTTGACTTACAGTCAATATAGTCAACTTTACTTATAGTAAAGTTAACTTAATATACTTTAGGTATTATTATTTTAATATTAGCGCTGTTTTAGTTTGTGCACATACGCTAGTATAGTTTACTATTTTTTTTTTCGGTTACCATCAAATTACCTCCTCATTAACTAGCCAAACCCCTGTCAATTCCAATAAAATTCTACATTAAATTGCACCTATTTGTACTTAGATTAACCCCTTTTTCCCTTAATTACCTTATAACTCGGAGGTCCGAGTTTATTAACTCCCACAAAAAGTTCCTCTACTATAAGATTATATAAACCTTTACTTTAGCTGTACTAATTAAATATGTCGCTATTATTTGTCCCCTAGAAGTTTTTCAATTCGCCAGTGTATCCTCCACTGCCGCCACGCAATTTGGCTTTACTGGGTGGCCTATTAACATAGCTCTCAATAAGTACAGTTAGCCTGTTGCTATTTACAAACCTTTAAGGGCTTTTTTTAGCGATGTATTTATTATAACGTTGGAAGAATTATCTTTCCCGTTAATCTATCAGAATTACTTAATCTCCCTCTTTTTTTGAATTTTTCGGAATTCTATTACATTAATTATAAGACGTTTTTCGCTAGAAGTTACGAGCTTCGAAAGATATTCTAATAAACTCCTCGAATCGGTACAAATTACCACCTAGATGGGAGGAATATTTTACTACTTGGTAATAACGTAAAGAGTTTTTCACAATATTATGTCTATATTAAAGTCTAGTACTATACCGGGAATCCCTAAAGCCAGTACGCTTCGTTCAATCTTTTTATATTTAATGAATATCTAGTAAATCAGGCTACCGATAACGCTAAACTGATTCTCCCGCCTATCTTTATTAAAAAGGGTTATCAGAAAGCCGATTTGTAAAAACGGGGCGGTTTAATTAATTTATGAAAGACAAATTCTTAAAGATTATCTTCCTGACCTTCGATAGATCCATTAAAACTATATTAATCCCTCAATCTAGGTCTCGTATTTTCTACTTAGACCTTTCATTTAACTGGTTAAAATCGTTACTCATTAAGTCTTCTTCTTATATCGGAATGAATAGGTCGTAGAAAGCCTTCGACTAATATAAGGTAGTAATATAGCTATTAAAAATACATTATTTTAGTAAGCATTAAACCTTAAATACGTTAGTTTCATCGTTTGTGATCGAGTAAATATATTAGCTATTTTGGAGAAAATTCAGGCCGATATTTATACCCAGGATACGGATGAACGATCTATGAAAGTTAAATAAGTTGCCTTTTTCTAAAATCGTAACCGGCTTACAGTTTTGAAATTTAAAGCCTTTAATCGCCTGCTATTACAATATCATAAGGCTAACCGTTGTAACGAAAAGGATATCATTAATTTATATACCTATTAGGACAAAGTTTCCTCCTTACGCTACATATCAATACGAGTCGTATATTGAAGACGTTATACCTAGCCGTAATAAAAAGTACGAATGTTCAGTCACAAACTAAAAAACGCTTACTTTAACCAGTATATATAGTGACTCAATTCATCTTATTACCGTCTTCAAATGGTAAATAACACGTATTTCCTATGGTAATTCCAGCAAAATAATCCGTTATAAGTCGGTTACTAACTATGTATATATTTACGTTATATTTCAGCTATTATGGGTAAACTTGCCTTTAATTCTTCCTGGAAAATTTATTGCTAAAACGACTACCAAACGCTGGCTAATTTTCTCAATCGTTAGCAATTACGTAAGGATACAATCTTCGTCTTTATCGCTGTATCTTTAAGCAATTAAACGTAACTTTTTGTACGGCCGCCCTGTAATCTTACCTTTAACCCTGTAAATAATCCTCGACCTAAAAATTGTAATATTTAGGACTTAAAAGTTAAAATCATTTTATGATACGAATTGTACAACTTTTCGGGTTAGTAAGCTGTTAATCTCGACCCTATCGATTTTTTCGAAATGTTTGCCGGAGGTTTTAATAATACTTTATACCCGAAACTTTAATACCAAATTTTCGTCGTTTGTATCTTTTTTACTTTCCCAAATAGTATTCTAAATACGGCCTGGTATATATTCCTCTTTTTCTGAGGTCATCTGCGCCGACGATGTTTTATCAACTTATCGAATATAAGTAAAAAAGGCTCATATTATCTCGATCGTTTGACTAAGGGGTTTTTCTCGTCTGCTACTCCAATATGAGGTTTAACTTGGGTAATTTAAAAGGCTATAAAACTTTTAGTAATTTTAACAATTACTTTAAAATTTACGATACTTAAGGTTCTATATAAGCCTTTTATTTATCTAACTTTCACTTCACTAATACTTTACTTTATGATGGCGAAGTAAACACGTCGATTATTATAGGGCCGTTCTTAGTATTAAGGATATCATTAAACTGGCAGCGTATTAATTTCCCCCGCAATTTTTTTAATATTTTACCGTAGGCCATAACTAACTTTTAGGTACTTACTAATAGTAGAAATTTACTTATTAAACGTGGGTACGCTTTATAACCCAATAAGATTGGCACTAGGCTGTTAAATCCCACAATATTATTCAGTCCCTTTACCGCCATCTAAAGGTGTGTCTCTGGATCCGTAAAGCTTTTAATCTCTAACATAAGGATATTATACGCACGACAAAGTAGTACGTATGCCCTTTTAACCTTCTTAATACTTTAATAAGCTTTTATAGGCCCCAGTTTACACTGAATTCCTATTATTTTGATATATTTTCAAAATTTTACTGCCGTACAGTTAATGTTAATATCGTAAACGATGATGTTAAATAGTAAATAGGTCTAGATACATATCAATTTACTATATCCTTAACGATTCCTACATATCTTTTACCGATGGGAAGTTTAAAAACTTTATCCTGTAAAAAAATGTTATGAAGTTAATAACGTAAAAAATAGGCTTATTATACAAGTAAAATATATTGATAAAGACCTTATAATCAAAGTCTTCATCGTATTTTTCAAATATACTTGTACTTTTAGAGGGCTTGAATATATGTTTGTTAATAGTAATAAAACTTTTCAATGGCTTTTAAGGCAAAATATTTCATATTTTTCAATTATACAAATCTTAGGACTTCATACAGCCTATTAACAGCCAATTTGTTAAAGCGCTGGCGTAATTAAAGTATCTCGAACTCTATTGAGTGTAATAATACCCCCCTAAAACCTTAAAAATTAAACTATTAATACCACTATTCAAAAGCGAGGGGAAACCTTTCGTCGTTTCTAACTAGTTCGTTGCCGTTAATTTTAGCGTTAATTCTCAGGGTTTCCATATCCTTAAAGTAAAAAAAAGAAAATAGGCAAGGATTTTAAAAAGTAAAACATAATAAACCTAATAAAAAGTTAAGCTACTATTATTTCTAGTAACAATCATTATTTGCTTGGTTCGAAGCTAACATTAACTTTATTAGCATTATAATGGTTAATTTCTACAACTATAATATTTTACCTTCGCAATACCACATATTACAAATAGCCTCCTATTAAGTAACCTATTGCCCTTATATCTGGCATAATATATTGAAATATATAATCCAGATAACGATCGTAGAGGTTAAAGGTATATAAAGGGTTAAGAGCTTTGTTAAGGTAAAGGTGGAAGTATTTACCACCTAAGTGGTATAAAAAGGCATAGTCAACTAATTACTAAGCCGCGTCGAAAATAGTATATTTATACTACTTAATTTACTTAGAGGCATCGTTACTATTGATGGTTTCGTTACCCACAAAGTCTGCGATGTAATTTCAATAGTTTTATTCAAAAGAAGTCATTTATTCAATTTAATATACCACCTTTTAATTATAATATTCGGCGTGAGGGTTTCGAGTTAATTAATATCTATATTTCAACATAAATCTAATATTTTTTACTATCATTTAGATGATAAGTTTTGCGGTTGAAAACCCGTTTAAATATTAGCCCTATTAGTGGTAAAGTGGTTATTACCTTTAGTTTAAAGTCGTTGAATCAGGTTTTAGATGTTAAAAACGCCTTTAGTTGTAATTAAAGTCGACTTAATTAACTACTATACAGTTATTTCCCTACAAGTCAAGGAAGTTGCCAACTTAGTAGTATATATCAAGAGACTTTGATATCTATTCTATTATTGTTGTAAACGAGGAACGTAATTAATTAAAAAAAACTTCGTAAGTAGTATCTAGGTGTTATAAGGCGTATTTAAACTCGCTAACGCTCGTAATAACAACTTGTACCTATTTGCGAAGTTAACTTGACTAACGTAGGCTTTTCTCATTACTTACTAATACAATAACAATTTGTTAAGTATCAAATTTAGTATATCTATTGGTATTTCTTCCTATTTTTTCTCGTCATTACCGTAGTTAAACTTATAGTAACTCTATTTATATAGTATTAGGTAAAGTGGATATCGTATTTAAATTATCTTATTATATCATCATAGATTTCGTAGAAAGCGGTTGCTTAGATTAGAAAGATCAAGTAATAGTCTCTGACCTGTCTTATAAAGATTTCAGGGAATAATAAGTAAAAACTAAAAAGGAACTTCTATCCACTTACAAATATCTAAAAAAGACATTATCTTTATATCTAAAAAGCTATAAATATTCCCATTATACTTTTCTTTATAATTACTAATTTTAACAAAGTCTTTAAAAGCTTATTATTAATATTAGCTACTTTAACAAGTCTTAGGAAAAGGTCGCGATAATTATCTTAATTTCTATTAGTATTTCTTTAATAGTTTAAAATTCAAAGATTTTAAAATATGGTGTTAAGGGTAATTACCTGTTGCCTTACCAAAAGTGTCAAGTCTTGTAATAAGGCCTATAGTAGGTTTGTGTATATAGGTGAACTTATCCTAAAAAGGCTTTGAAAGGGCTTATTAATTTTGATTAAAGTGATAAAGGTTAATAAGGGCTTAAAAGTTTTGATGGATATTACTATGTACCCTTATAGATAGTATATATAGATCAAGTATAAGTGCACTGCATTGCAAGGTACACTCCTGCAGGGTACACGGTAACGTATTATGCTGTAGGCTGCACTCTTGCAAGGCGCAAAGTACATCATACATAAATCGGTCTAGAATGACTATTACAGATCGACGGCAATACGTGGATCGGTCTAGAAGAAGTATTCCAAAGTAATACGCTTTAAGTGGAGGGCTTATAAGCCCTCACTTGTGGTATGCACCTCTAGATGCTTCTTCTTAGATCATTATCTTTTATACTATAATTACCAATTATTCTGATTATTCTTTAAAAACCTTATATTCACGTGAATATTATAGGCTTGAGACCTTACCAACACTGATTAATAGCCGACTCTATCGACTTCGAACAGCCTAGGAAAAGAGAGATAGATATACGTTGAATACCTATAGTGGGATGCTAAAGTGGTCCCAATTGCAAGTGCTTTAACACTACGACTTATAAGAATTATACGAGAGTGTGGAATTACGCGGGAGCGCCGAGAAACCTGAAGCGTTACAAAACTATAGGATCTGGAGTGATTTTGAGAATATCAGCCCCGTTCCGTTAACCGTTAACTTACACTAACGCTTTAAACGACGAACTCGGGCCCTCTTTAAAAAGAGTCTTATCACGCATTAGGCCACGCAAGCTGAAACCACCAAGTTTTAGAACCCTTCGTTGGAACCTATCCGGTTTTCGACAATTTACAGGATTGCCTTACCAAGATCGATTAAATACGAACAACTCAACCAACCGCTTTAGCAACATCGGTTACATACCAAACAACACACCGATCCCCCTATTAATTTCTGTTACGGCGTACCTATACAAACCGACCACCAAACACCGGATTATATAATTACGTTCCCTTTACCCTACCCACTTTCTCACGTGCACCCTATACTTTTCAAATTTAGTTCCTACATCGTTTTAAGTTTTACTAGCTATTTGACTAATATAACATTACCAAAGCTAATAAAAACTATTTTAAGACGCTTAACTGGTTGGCAATCACGCTCTATTTATCGTTTAAAAATTATTTTTACTAGTAAGTATTAGCAAGCACTATTTCAACCGCTTTAATTACCTTATTTACTTTGTATTTACCAAAAATCCCTAAAGTTTAAATCACTTGAAACTATATAAAAGCTACTCATTGCGAATATATAATAGCTTCACCAAAAACGGATCTGGCGAAAGCCAACGAATGTATAGATTATCTTTTCATATACACGTCGTTTCGTAACAATGTTTTTAAATATTTGGGACTTAACTTTTGGAATAATAAAATCGAGGCTTTAGTAGAAGATTTGAACTCTTATATGGCAAACACTCACGTTACGAACATGATTTTCAATTATTATAATGGCGAAATTAAAAGACGCGATTTATTTGAAAATTTTAGGAAAAACTTTACGGACTAGTTACTAGATATATAGCGAATGGTAGATGGTACAATTAAAAAAATCCTGCGGAAACAGTTACGAAGCAAAGGAAGTAATACACCCGGAAAAAGTAATAACCGCATCGTAAAATCACTGTTTGTAATGGCTAAACTAACACAAATGCTGAAGTGAACAGACAATATAATAAGAAAAGGAAAGTTTGTAAAGGAACATTACCTAAGAAAACGTTAGGAAAGACTACTGAAGGTTACAGACAAGGACTATAAAAAACCACCCTAGGTTAGGATACGGCGTTTGGTAAGGCTAAACTCCTATTAAGAAATAAAAACAAAACTAGAAGAATCAAGGAAAGAGGAGGAAGCACCGCAACGATCGTTTACAACGAGGGTCGAATACGAAACCCCCCTGAAACGCAATTTGAACCGATGTAAAGACAAAAATACTCCCCGAATACTGGAAATAACCCGATCGGCTACGGCGAAAGCGGCCGAAATAACAGAAATGACCCAATCGACCATCGAAGATTCGGTCAGGACATAAAGAACAACCCAACCCTAAAATTAACGAACAACGTAAAACGCTAATACGTACCCTACAGACCGATGCCTGTAAACCATGACCTTTACCGCAACCTTACACCATACCACTTTCCCACGGATAGTAGCGACTTTACAAAGTTAACTGACTTTATTATGCTATAGAATAAAGATAATAATTATAACGGTAAACCTTACAATGTATTTGACAATAAAATACGAGTAATGTTTAATACGTATAAAAGATTTGATATTAAGCTATTTAAATTCCATATTATCTTACCTGGTATACTATTCGAATAAGTTAAGGAATAACATATGTAATACCTTACGTAGGTGGATACATTTACAAAATATTACAATTAACCAAAATCCTACTTTGATACAAAAATTAACTATAAGCTTCACGATGGATATTAGACCGGTACAACCTGGGAATTCGTTAAAAATTAGCAGGAAAACGCCGATAAAAACCTATAGAAAATACTTATCACTCTGTTAGTGAAGTTTCGAAAATGTTAAATAACCCTCGGATCGAAATATAAAGATGACAAACTATTTATTTAAGTAATGATAAAAGCCTGCCATAAAACCCCGGATTTCGACTTTATATTATTCAAATCGAAAAAGGACTTAAGAGCTTTTTATACACGCCTTGAAACATCGTTCGATACCTTTATATGTCGATAAACAAGCCTTGGATTAGCATTTGTAATTGATAAAACTAGAGGCGAAACCCTAATTACTAAATCAAATCTTTCCAAGATAATTCACTATGAGATTCAAGGTTTACTCGAGGCAAAACAAACGTCCAAAGTATAGGTACTATGGAGGAAACCCTAACAGTAAGAGATAGGGACAATCGTTCGGAAATGGAAGAAACGTACCGAAACCACAGCAATACTTACAGAAAGACGTACGGTACTCTATAAGTTTACAAAAACGGTGTATCATATACAGCAAAATTAGCTATTCGTTTTTAAACCACCCCGTTTACAAATAAATTCGAATCAAACGACAATTTTTAGCCGAATGTAATTTTGAAGATCGGATAAAATTTAATTTTACAACATACATAACCGAATACGAAAGCATTAATAACGAACTCGACATATACCCCTACAAAGAAATATCCGGAAAAGACAACCTTAAATAAGATAATACATACCAATTAGCCTATAACGATAAAAACGTCTAACGTATTTTTACTAATTTACAGGATATCTCCTTCTTATATATTATAAGTCTGGACCACGTAAACGAAGTGTTTAACGTTAATACAACATCTTAATTTACTCTTTTTAACAGATAAAAAACCAGGTTTTAGGAATTATACCTAATACTGGTGTAGCAGAAATCTTGACAGCCTGGAAGCGATAATTCGACGTATTTACGGCGAAATTTCCGAGGTTTCGGTTAAACCAAGTAGGAAAATACCGAAATATCCTGTTTAGTAAAGGTAAGGCAACGTCGTTCAGAACAGTCGTTATAAATACGCGTTTTAAACCGATCAAGTTTTGCGTAATATATTTAAAATACAATTTCTACTTTAATTAACTCAATTAAATAAACTCAGAATTAAGGTCTGGAATACAACTAATCAACTTATTTGCGCCTTAGATAGTATATCCGTACCATTTAAGCTTAAGTTTTGCCACTTGTAATTTTTTCCGTAAATACGTATTAAGGTTATTTACTTAATTTAGCTGGAATTATGAACACTACGCCGACGATTCGGATACTCAGTTGCAAAACGCCTTTTACGTTTACTTTACGTTGTAGGTTATATAAATGTAAAAAAGAACGTATTCGAATCTATTAAAAAGTTCTGTCATAAGTACTAGCTTTACTTATAGGCCCCACGATGGTTTAAAATCTTTCTTTAAAACGATATAAACTTTTACTACGAAGTGATTAGTAATATCATATATCTTAACAGTCAACCGGTCCTCTACATCGTCGATATAATTATATTTTTCCAAGCCGCTAAATTTATATGGGGCGCTTTTTCTATAAACTATTAGGACGCTTTAGTGTACTTCTGGTTAAACGTTTATCTCGAGCTTTTAAATTGAATTATATACGAAACCGGAACAGCTTTCAATTCCACTAAATAACGTACGAAAACTTGGATAGCCGGTAAAAAATATAAATAAATCGTAGTAGAAGTCACAAAGGGTATTAGAAAATATAAACGATATTATAGATTAACAAAATAAACATACATAGTATTATTGAAAGAATTAAAGGGTGTTAATTTTAAAGAATCTATCTTTTAAATAACGGTTAACGCCTTTAATAACACTTTTAGCCTTATTAAGCTTATCCCTACATTTATTGTCTTTGGTGTATACCCGAGGATCCATATAAACTTTGACCAATCGATATTTACAGTGTAAAGGGCTAATACTATGGCCAAGGCTATGGTAGCCCTACACTTACTACGAATAAAGAATAATATATCCAGGGCGTTAGCTACAAGGAACGACCTATGTAAAACTAGCGTATTAGACTTATCATTACAGTCTGAGGTTATAGTTTAGAAAACGAAGTATGGATGGATTAGCGCTTGGAGAATTGACGGATTGAAAGGTAATAATATACTCCTTAACTTACTAAACGAAACAAGTTTATTTCGCTAGTTAATGGTAGGAAAATATAAGATAAACGTAAAAAACCAACCCGAAACTGCAAAACGGGTAAAATCGCCTACAAAGCGTCACCCTAAACGACCAATTTAAATGAAACTTAGCTTTAGTTTCGCCTTTAAAACGTAAATCCAACCCGACTACATTAAATAGGAACGGATTATCTATATTGAACCCGTTAAAACCTCGATGCTGAGGACGCCTTCTCGATTCGAAAACTAAGAAATACCTTGAAAACTTTGTTGCAAACTCTTTTATTACGTAAAGGGAAATCGTAAATTACAAGTTTAGCCTAAAGCTTCATCTCTAGGGCATTATTACCATTCTAGGTACCCTATTCATATAATTTATCCAAACGGAAATCCCAGTCCTTATCTACTAAAGCGTATTTCACTTTAAACGCTTTAACCTAGTTTTTTATAAAGTTTACAGGATCATCCTAACCCTCCTTATCTACGAGGTTAAAAATAAAGCCGGAAAGCCTTATAAAAAGATCGGTTTAATTATAAAGGTTTATGAAAACGAAGGTAAAAAGAATATTATAATCTAGTTATCCATATTATAACGGGTTAGCTATTACCTGAATTTTACGTTCGTTACTTTCCTGATCATTTATATAACCTGTATATTCGGTTTCGAAATACAACGTGAATCTATACCTAATCTGTGGAACGGTTAAACTGACAGATTTACGTCGATATACCTAAGGACCTTAGGTAATATAACCTACCCGATACGATTTTACGGTTTATAAAACCACTTTACGGCCTAATTGAAACGGGTGTTTACTAGCATAACATTTACTAACAACACTATGTGAAACGACTCGGAATAATTAGCTTTACCTCTGACCTATGCCTATTAATATTAACAGCCTATTTAAAGGGCTTTATACTAACGGGTATATAGACGGACCACACCTTAACGATATGTAACTTTTCGTTTTCTGTATTGAAAAGGAGGGAACTTTTGAAATCCGATTAAAAAGCTAAACCTAAAACATTTTTAACAGGAAACAATATAATAGATTTTAATAAACGCTTTTCGTAATGAATATATAGTTTAAAACGCGGTTTGCAATTTATACTATTCAATATTCGTATTACAAAGCTTTTTGTTTTTACTAACGTCTCTTTCGCTAATAACAGCGATTGTAACTTACAAATCGGTTTCTTCCTAATCCTCGGTAATAAAATACCGGCCTGAAACAGCTTTACGTTTCAAAAAAAAAAAAAAAACATTATTTACTAAAGCTTTACTAAGTATAAAATGGTTATACATAACTTCCTAGCTTTTAAAATCTATAACATAGTTAGAGGTTTCGATTTAGATATTACTATAATGATAATGGTCTGAATAATTGGTTTTAATTTTAACTTACGCCCTATTCTTCTTGTCGTTTATACAAACTTCTTTTCGCTTTATAAGTGCTTAATTAAGTTAGGTATTACAAATAAAAAGAGATTAATAATTGATATTATGGCAATACGCAAATAGTATAGACGACGTGAAATCGAGGAGATTAAATGGATTAATAACATATCTAACCGGGTAAACGTAATAATAAAAGCTATACCAAACGGCGTATTGAAAACCTTTAAATTTATAAATACGTTATTTGTTAGAATTACTATGAAGGTTTTATAACCCCGATAAGCTATTACGTCATACTAATTTTCGCCGACTCGAATAAGCTTATTAATATCTTTCGTACTGATTTACAATTTACCTTTATTTAAACGAACTATTCGAACCGACTGCCGATTTCGCTTCTATTAAATACGACTATTCGTGCCGATTTACAAGCTTTTATTTTTTTTAAAAAAAATTATAATATCGCGGCGATACAAATTACTTTTGTTACTTGAAACAATTATTTTGTGAAAAGCTGTAAAAATACTATATAATGTACTATATTATGGCCGAGTATACTAGCCTTACTCCGGGGGCATTTATTTACTTTTAAAGGGATAAAGCAACACCATCGCATCCCTACCATCCTTCCTGTCGCTTTCCTCCTTTGTATTAACGTTATCGCTATTACCGCCAACGATACTATTAACGCTAACAAGGATATGGCCCTATACATTGTTAGTTATGCCTTTAAGTAAAGGTATAGGGGATGGATTACTCTTTTCGCGGCGACATGCGATAATGCCATTAAATTCGCCCGCATAGTATATGCGTAAGCCCCGTTTTTAAGCGGCGACGGCGGCTGCTATCTCCTTAGTTCGCTGGTTAATGCCTGTTACTAATTAATATCAGCTTATTTTGATTACTTGTGAAGATTTTTTTTTCGGATTGCCTTGAATGGTATATTCGTACCAAATGAAGTTTTTGAGGTTCGGTTGGAATTTATTAAAGAGCCGGTGGGCGGCACGTAATACGGCTTCAGCTTACGAACCTAAGATCAACGGAACTGGAACATACGAATTACCAGTTTATTCGTAACGGTGGTAGCGAGCCGAGCGGCTCCCGCTTTTGTAATAATCGTTATTAAACTTGCTTGCGGTCGCGGACGCGATATACGATACGTAGGGCGTGTCTATCAGCAACTTATGGCTATGGATCCGGGTATGTCGCTTTAATGCTTAATTTATTAAAGAGGCCTTACGGCGTACCCTAGCGATACAAAGCTCGAGGCAGTGGAGGAGGTCCGTCTCGTATTCCTTATTTACAAAAAAGGGGGTCAGAAACTTATAAACGAAGGGACTAAGATATATATACCCTGGCGTAATTGCGCCAGGCTACATTTACAGCGTAAAAGGGCTTTTACAGGTGATAGGGTTTTTATCTATGGGGAAAGGGTAAGGTTTGTAGCCTTAGAAACCCCTTACTCCTTCTTCTGAGAGCTAGACAAGGGGGAGGGAAAGGGGGGGGAGGGGGGTATAGTGGCGACGGAGTTGGGCGGCGTAGCGGTAGCGGGGTTTGACAGCGTGGCGGCGATGTTATGACCTAAGCACGTTGGCGGGTCAGGAAACAAGCTAGCATGCAGCTAAGCTACCGAGAGTCTGAAGTCCAACACATCAGGCGAGGAACATCTCTTTATCAGCTCCAGACTAGGCAATCCTCCAGGGTTAGGGTTATCTAGATCACAAGTGCTTACTGAGCCTCAGTGAGCACCGGTGAGCCTTAATACTCAAGATGGTATGAAGGCCATAGGATATAAGGACATGGTCAGTACCACATAGATAGTATTTCCTTCATAGCTCTTTAGTTGTCAATCTAAGTATTCAGTCTATACACCTGAATAGCTTAACGGCTAGTGATCATTCTATATTACGAACAAACATCTTCTTAATATTGCATCTTTGTTACCTCTACTACTTTACTGCTAACATAAACCCCCTAACACCTTCTATTTACTTACGGATATTTAGTGTGATCATTACAGGCAAGCGGCGTGGCGAGGGCGAGCGGCATGGTAGTAATGGAAAAGATTGTACCCAATGAAAGCGGGCTGTTACTGTTGGTAGTAGTGGTATTAAGGGCGGCGGCTACAGCGGCTGCGGCGACGGTGATGCGCCGATGCTCTCGCATCAAATGGCACTTTACAATCCTATTTCTACGCGATATCTATTCAAAATATAGGTTAGTATATAGGTGTTGGCTAAAAGTCTACCTATTAAAGCGGTTTGTTTAATTGTGGGAAACAGAAATTAGGTTGGAGTGTAACTTATATCGGATTAGATCACGCGCCTTTAAAAGAGAAAGGAAAGAAGTTTTGCCTGGACCGATAGTGATGTATCTTTTTATATTAACCCAATATGTAATTACGTAAATCACTTTTATGCAATTACCCTTACGTAACCAACCCCTATAACACCGACGCAATTACCTCTGTTAACCACAAAAAAGACGTTATTACTAACTATATTGCCCCTATTGAACTATACGAACCAAACCCGAATTATAATCACCACCTCGGCTAAACTTTACTAATTCTAGCCGAATTCGTTGATTTAGACCTTTTACGATTGATAAGGAAACAATACTATTACTACGGAAACTACTAATTTGAACCTTTTACGATTAATACGGCAATAATACTATCACTATAGAAACTACTAATTCAAACCTATTGTAATTAATATTACAAATAACATTATTACTACTGGGTTATAGGTACGGAATATATAAGGAAGAAAAAAAAAGAAAAGATTGTCTGTATATATATTACTATATAATCTTATAGATAGTATATATAGGTCAAGTAAAAGTGTACTACATTATAAAGTGCACTCCTATAGGGTGTATGGTAACGTGTCATATTATAGGCTACACTTTTGTATGCGTTAAGTACATTATGTATAGATCGGTTTGGAATGACTTTTCCAAACCGACGGCAATATGTGGATTGGTCTGGAAGAAGTATTCTAGAGTAATACGCTTTGGGTGGAGGGCTTATAAGCCCTCACCTATGGCGTACATCTTTGGATGCTTCTTCTTGGATCATTATCTTTTATACTACAATTACCAATCATTCTAATAACTCTTTAAAGACCTTATGTTCACGTGAATATTATAGGCTTGAGACCTTACCGAAAGTTTTAAGGAACCTAACAATCTTGCTTAATTAACTTATATAAAGCTTTAATGTTAATTATTATAGCCACATTAACAGCTATTACTTTACATACCTTACCGTCGCTAAAGGTATACTCTGTATCATTACGTAAAGCTACTAGACTAACAATTAAGTTAATATGTTTTTTATCATTAACGCGTGACAAAGCTTAACTTAGCTAAATATAAAGAGAAGGTCCCTTGAAACACGTGTAAAGGCGTTAAGGTTTTTTAATATCCTTCCCTTTAAGTCGTGGTTTTTAAAAGCATTCTTTAAGTTCATTCAAATCATAAAAGGTTTCTGCCAACTTATCAGAGCTCTTTTCAAACATATAAATCCTTCGTCGTTTAAGTTTTTCCTTCAACTTTGACTTAACACTCTTTTGGACTTTTTTCTATATATTAATAGTTCAATTGTTGAAAAACTCATGGTATTGGCAAGAAATATAGCTGCCGTAGTCAAAGTTCTCGCCTTTATTATAATCGATGATATCATTACTAACGAAGTTAACTAGGTGCTTTTCTATTAAATTTTCATCAATATTATACCCCTAAAACTTCTTATCGTAATACCTTGAAAAATTGGACCGAAGGCTTTAATTACTTTTTTCCTATCGGGGTTAGTGATAACTTCAAAGTAAGCGTTAATAATAGTAATCTTCAGGTTTCAACTTATATAATATTTGGTGGGCGAAGGGCGAGAAACTTAGTAATTTTAACCTAAAGTTACATGGAAACTTGGTGATTTAGCATTAAAACTCGATTTATTGATTCCTCGTATTTTCGTTCGAAATAGGGTTTTTAACGATGAAATTAGCGTAGAAAAAGTGAAAAAAATAAAATAAAGGGAAAACTTAGTGTTTAAGCAAAGATTTGGTATAAAAGGTAAGGTTGTAAGTTATTTATTATTTGAGATATGAGACTTAGTAGTTTCGATTATAGAAATACACGCAGTAATACTAGTTTATCCTTTCATCAGCTTGCCGAACTTTAAAATATTTCCTAGTTAATTCTAATATCTTCAAAAAAATCCGTAAAGATTTCTTCATATTTATAAATACTGATACCATAACTTACTTTCAAATGAACGTTATAAATCAATGCAATCTAAAAGTCTTCTCTATTTTTCTGCCGTTATGAACTAACATAGTACTAATAAATGTCCTTCGCAAGAATCTTTCCTTTATCCCTACCGCCGTTATTAACGTAAAGTATAACCGGAAAGTAGCCTTTTCTTTTATTTAGCTAATCTGTGCTTAAGCTAATAAACAATAATCAATATTGGTAGGGCTTTAGACGTTACAATGTTATCGATTCGATTTGTTGAAGTAACAGTAGTATTACGTGGTCAAGTGGTGGATGTATTGTTTTAGGTTTGGCAGACCGCTAGCCAGTCTGCACAGTAATTTGTATAGCCAATTTCTTGGCCTGTGCCCTAGTGTGAAGTGGGCGCATACTGTACTCAACTTGCAGCCAATATAGTAGGCCTACACAAAACAATACACTCAACTTGCAGTCAGTAAAGTTGATCTACTGCACTGCAGGTATTATTATTCCAACACCTAAGCTATTTGTAATCGACTGACTCGGCTATCAATTAGTATTAGTAAGGTTTTATTACTTTTTAACGTTCTCGTAAAAGTGAGTAAAAAGGTAATTATAGAATTGGTAGTATTGAAAATAGATAAATTAGAAGGGAGAAGAGGCATCCGAAGAGTATACGCTTTAAGTAAAAGCTTATAACCTGTTACCCAGGTAGTGACACTCTATGCACTTTGTCAATCTCCCTTCGGCGCAGTGGTACTTTACCTTTCACTTTTCCAAAAACCCTTCTGGGCAGGGGCACTCTATCATGCACTCTGTAAGAATGCACCTTGCAGTGTGGCACGTTACCATGCACTTTGCAAGAGTGCATCTTGCAGCGTGGCCGCTTACTAACTATAGAGATATATGATAATATCCACAGTAGACTCTTATAATGGGTACGTAACAGCGCTGTCACATGCAGAATTAGGTGGGAGGCGTTTAGCAGCTCCCACTGGTTAGAGAAGTTGGTGGCATGGAGGATCGAGATGCATACTTAGCATGACTTACACTAAGGAAATAGCTACTCAGGGTCATTGGAAGAATGTCTGAAGGATAAGGGGGATCCGCGAGCACTAGTTAGACTTAAATAACAAATAACAATACAATCCGCTTCCCCACCCAAATCTTCCCCCAAATTGCTCACTTTCTAACCGCTTCTATTTTGGTAACCTGCACAGACGTCGAATTCCTTACAAATATCTACTGATTCGCAAGTGAGAGGAACCAAAACAATAGAACGAACGAGAAACCAAAATAAAGAGAACGAACGAGATAAGGATGAGGACGAACAAAACGAACAAGAACAAATACGAGTAAAAACGAAACGAACGAGAACGAGACGAATAAAAACGAGTACGAGGAGTGTACGAGAAAAAACAAAGACGAAAACGAGAACGAAAACCTCACAACACCCCCCCCCTCCCTTATGGTTAACTTAGGCTGGATATTTAATACTAGACCAAATTAGGTTAGAAATACAAACAAAAACTAGATAATCTAAATTTGTAGACCTTGTTCGATAATTTCAATTACCAAAAGTATATACTATTTTGAAAGATTTTATAATTTCCGAAATATAGTAATATCAACTAGTCATAGAAAGCTTATAGTTAACCACCATTATCGTAATATTTAAGATAAATTTCTCTAAAACTTTTACCAAATGGTTGGGGGAAAATGCAATCAATTACGTTGAGAACGAGGAAATTTCAGCTAAGACCTAGTTATAGGATATAAATTTGCTCGAAAAATATTGTAAAAGTCATTTTACACTAAAGCTAAGGAAAAGAGCGACTTAATGGTATCGTAATATACCGGGGAAAAAGAGTCAATAATGTGATAATTTGAATGCAGCTTTTTCCGCCCAATTGAAGTCTTACCTGATGATCATGAGTACTCGTATGATAACGAAGGTAAATTTATTCGCAAGGTATATTTGCAAGTTATTGGTCGAATACATGATAAGTGCAGATGTATTTTTCATGTAATGCCTATTTGTAGGGCTTTAGATGTTACACCGTTGTCGATTCGATTGGTCGAAATAACAGTAGTATTGTGTAGTCAAGTGGTGGATGTATTGTTCTAAGTTTGGCAGACCGCTAGCCGGTCTGCGCAGTAATTTGTATGGCCCATTGCTTGGCACGAGCCCTAGTGTGAAGTAGGCGCATACTGTACTTGATCTGTCGCTAATACAGTAGGCCCACTAACAATACACTTAAATTGCAGTTAGTATAGTCAACTTTACTGTTAGTAAAGTTGACTGACTGTACTGCAATTGTCCTGTTCAAAATAGCAGTCAATATTGTTCTAACAATGGTAAAGGAAATATTAATTTTGGTAATGGTGGTGTTAGATATTAGGGTTCAACCCATAAATGTATGCCAAGTAAGTGCCAAATAGTGTAAATAATTGAGGTACTAAGGAAGACTAGAGAAGTATATAGTAGTTCTTCATGCAGCACTTATGTATACGGTTCTTTACATTTCCTTTTATGTACAGTTTACAAACCGCGCCCGAGCCGGATTATTATGGACTCAGGCCATTGTCCATTAAGTCTATAGATTACGTAACTGTGCACGTAACAGGATATGCAGTATCCAACCCGGGCGCGATCCAAGCGCGGTCTGCAGGCATTATGTGCGAGAGCATTTGACGGGCCGTATACGGACCGTGCATATAAATCTCACAATAAAGACTTCTGTAGCCTTTTTCAGTTTTCCTCAATACCTTAATTATTAACTTCATTGAGTAACTACTTAGTATATCTTCGTAGGTCGAATCATGATATACAATTAAGGTGTTCTTTTATACATTTGAAATGATATTTCTTATAATGAACGAATTGATAACAAATATTGAAAATTCTACGTTAAACTTCAACACTATCGGGAAAGATAGGTCGTTGATAAATACCTAGTTTTGAACCTTTATAAATATATCTTCTAATTATCTAAAGCCGATTTAGGCCAATATATCTCGCTTATGAAATATTATAGGTTATATCACATTCACTTTAAAGTAAATAGAATAACGCGTTTCATTGACTTTTACTCTCTACCTTACATTCCATTTCGCCTAAACGTTATTAAAACTAAACCATTGAAAATCGACTAAATGGTTACTTAAGTTAGTTTTTCAATGTTCAAAAGTAACCGAAAACAATACAATTGATTATGATTTGATATATTAGTATTTATATAAATGTTAACACGTTAAACGATCGAATTTATACTGGTGAAGGATAAAATGCAAATTAAACAAGGCTGGTATCCGTTTTCTTACATGTAGGGTTACTATACGCCAGCAATAAAGTAAGCTATTACGGCATATTATGAAATCGGCGAATGCGATGGAATATACGTTACGATTAAGTTTTACAAATAATTTAAAGCTATTTTTAACGACTCCTACCGCGCTAATGAAGCTTTAGTTCACTTAGAAGAATGACTTATTGATAACAAAGACTTATATATACCGTTTGCTATTAAATTTGAAATATTATTTATCTAAAGAGGAGGATTAAATTTTCATTCAGCCGTTCAGTGTAAATACTTTCGCTTCGGTATTTTTCTCTGTATTTAAAACCAATTTATTACGGTAGGTGTTAGGCATATCAATTATATCGTAACTTTAGCTTAATACCGCAAATTTGCGTACGAATTGAAAAAATTAAAAACGACGTTTTCTTATATAATTATTGGGCTCTGTATAAATATTGCAACCAGATAAAGATATAGTTATGATGAGAGTTTAATTCGTTTAGATATTTTCGTTAAAGACAGCCGTAATCGCGGTTAGTTATTTTAATAAGCTCGATCGAAATAAGTTTAAAACTAAAAACGTTAGGCGATGTGGATAATAGCGAATGAACGTTAGGTTAAATAAGCTGTTAATCGTTATTTATTTTATAACTTCTCGGATTATTACTAACAGAGTTGCAAACTTGTCCCGGCTTTTCCTTCGATTAAGGTATATTCGATTAAAATCGAAAAGGTTAATATGAGTTATTTTATTATTGTTGAGGGGGAGAACTTGACTTTTCAATACAATTTCGTTTAAAAATTATATAACCTTACCGATGCAATTATAGAATCGAGTTACAAAGAGTTTAATTCACTTGAAATACATATAAATAAGAATTTATTTTTTACACTTATATTTCTAATAATATTTGGTTTTTGGATACCTAGGTCGATCATAATCATACTAGGTATTATATTATAAGCGAAACTTTCATGTAACGGTTAATAATAAATTAGTTTCAGATATTATATTTTCGAAATTAAGGTATGAATTTAAGGTTACGGAGAAATATATATATTACCTACATGATTAAGTTTTACGTCAATATAAACGTATCATCAAATCCGATATCATTATAAATGATTCCCGAAATAGCGCAGGATATATGTTTTGATATATTATGGATACTGTTAGTAGGCCTACCTATGGATATAAGTCTTTCGTTGCAATGTAGTTGATTCGAATTACTATGATATAAGTAATTGGTGTTGCATTAATGTTGATTGATTGGTGAGTTGCAAGTTATAAGTTTATTAGACTGCTAGCCGGTTCGCATACTAATTTGTATAGCCAAACACTTTAGCACATACCCCACTTTAAGGTAGGTACCTACTGCACTGCTCTTGTAGTAAATTCCTACAAACTCTAGCTAATTCAAAGTAAATATAATCATTTAAACTAATAGTTTAGTTAACTTGACTTTATTATATTTGACTGCTATTCTAATACTAGAGGCTTTTCATTTTTTGTCTGTACGCTAGCCTGATCTATCATTAATTAGTGGCAACCTTTACTATCCCTTCTGGATCTACAAGCGAATAATAAGCTAAACCCCTGCTGATTCCAATCAATCTAAATCAAAATCGACCTTAACTATAGCTCTTTATAGCCCTTTTAATTTACTCTCTCGAGACCTCTGTTCATCATTTCCCGTGTATAGATCTTTCGTCAAAGACTTGTATGTATTAATTATTCCACCACTTACTTACCTTTTACTAATAATTTAAACTACTGCTATTGCTACCTTTGCAACCGTTACCATTAATACCATTACCCTATCCGTTTTTAAGTTTACTTAGGCAACTATATTTCTCCACGTTATGGGCTGAGCGGTTCACGTAGCCTTCGATTCGTATAGTTAGCGTATTACTGTCTACAAAACTCTTTAGGTTACCATTAGGCATGACTTTAGTTATAGTGTTAATCGGGTTCTCTTTTCCGTTGAATTACTGGAACTGATCGATTTTCTAGACTTCGTATACCTCTCTTAAAGCTATTACATCTATTATTAAACGTTTATCATTAGTCCTACTTAGCTTTAATTGGCATTTGTAAAGGATTCGAGAGTTAATATACATTATTACAAGTATCGGAGGTAATCTTAACTATTTTGTGATAATCTTAGATATGTCGTTAATTAATATACTTATGTCAAAGCCCGTTATTATACAGTAGACTTTTAGAGCTAGTAAGCTTCGTATTATACGCTTACACTTAACAGATATCTAATGCATTAGGTCTCTAGTGATTATAAATTGCCCTTCTAACCTTCCCTCGTTGACGAGTATTATCAGAACGCTTAATAAAAATATAAGGTTAGTATTATTGGAAAATGACCCGTCTGTAAATATTATTGACTTCGTTTTAGTGAAATTTACTAATACTATGTTAATTTCTCTTTCTAAGTAATCCAGTTGCTATTAAATCCTCTTATTCAGCTTTTCAAAATCTTCATCCTGTAGATTTTGTACTTATATCGTAATAGAAAGGTCGTACGACACTTCTGGTTAACATAATGCGGCGATGTGAGCTCTACCTTTCCTTTACTTTAAGTATTTCTGATATCTTGCCTTTCGCCTTTATTGATAATCTTTAAGCCTGTAACTTATACTTTTTGAAGTGAGCTAATATTAGTACCGTTTATAGAATTAATATTTTAGATGTATATTAACAGTTTCTAAATTTAAGCTTTATATATTTGGTTAATCTTTCGACTAGCTTGCACTATCAAAAGCCTAACTTTATAATGAAACGCTATTCTACAGTTATAAACCCAATATTTCCGAGTAAAATAGTATCGTTAATTTATATACCTACGATACTAAAGTCTTTACCCTTTGTAACTTATAAATACGTATTAAATATTAAAGTTTTTATACTTAGCTTATTTTTAAAATACGCCTAATACGTTGAAAACTAATGGACGACTGTTTTGGCTAGTCCATACAAAAGCTTAATACAACGTATTACCGTACCAGCCGAAAACTTATCATTTAGTTTTTCCGGAAGTTTTAATAATACAATCCGATGAAAATCGGTGGCAAACTACGTATATGTTTTCGTGATATCACGGCAATTAAGTATAAATTGATTTTTCGTACCAGTAGTTAAATTAGTAGCAATAACGACGATTAAAAGTTGATTACATTTTAGAATTATGTATAATTAAGTAAGGATTTGAGTTTTACGTTTATTACTATATTTTAAAGAAATCAGCTTCAATTTTTCGTACGGCCGGTCTATAGTTTTTCGATTCACTTCGTAAACTATTTTCGACTTAAAAATGATAATGTTTTAGTATTTAAATTTCGTTAGCGATATAAACTATATAATTTGTTGTAAAAAAAAAACGTTAATATCCACTAAATCGTTTTCCTTCAAGGGTTTACCAGTATATTGATAATGTCTTTAATACGTAGGTTAAGGGCAAGTTCTCTGTTGAATTTCTTTGTTTAAAATACTTATAACGTTATATATGCCTTACTAATCTTATCGTTCCCATCGCTGTCCTCTTTTTCGATATGTATCCTTATTTAAGGAGGTTTTTTTACGCTGTCGACGTATTATTAGCTTGTTAACGATTGGCTCGGAAGAGTTATATTAATTCATTCGTTTAATTATGAGGTAATCGATATCAAGATTTTCATTAGACTTAAGGAGTCTTTTATACGGTTTAACCTGAATAATTCGGAAAGTAATAGGACCGTTAGTAGTTTTAGTAATTATATTTGGGTTGGTAATATTCAAAATATTATACAGCTTACTCCATTTACCTAGCTTTCGTTACGTAAGGACTTTATTTTAAAAGGGAAGGGATAATACATTTATTATTAATGTTTCTTTCTTGGTATTAAAGTCGTCGTTAACCTATCGGTGTACCGATTTCTTTGTTAAATTCCTTAAGGCTTTACTATATGTTATAATACATTTTTACGTATTTGAAGATAGTAGAAACTTAGTTGTTATATGTAGGTAAACCAAAAATACCATTCAAGTTGATATAAGACCGTTGGGGTTAAAAGTATTGTTAAGGCCTTTTACCGTTATTTAAAGCCGTGTTTTTTAACTAGTAAAGTTTCCGATTTCTAGTGTAATGATATCGTAGGTTTTTCATAAAAAGGCGTGTACCAATTCGACTTTGCCGATACTTTAGTAGGATTTAAAGGGTATCTGTTTATACTGAATCTCTATCGAATTAACATTAGTTTCAAACTTCATCGTAATAAAACAGGTACTCACATCGTAAACCAATACGTTTAGTAGCTCGAGGTACGTGTCGGTTTATCAAATACAAAGTACCTCCTACGTTTCTTTCGCTGTAATAATTTTAATGAATTTATCCTTGTAAAAGTCAAAAGTAGAGTTTATAACGAAAATTGATGGCTTACAATATAAGTAAAATTCGTTTACGAAAACCTTGGAGTTAAATTCCTGATTTTTAAATAAAAACTTAAACCTTAGGGGGGTTGGAAGTATATTTTGGACAATAATAGTAAAGCTGTTTAATTACCTTTAATATCAGTAAATATATATTTTTATAGCCAGCCATCTTGAAAACCTTATAAAGCTTGTTAATTGCCAAGTGATTCAATTTATGGTGAAGTTAAAGAAGTTTCGATTCCGTTAGGTTTAATACTATGACGTTTGGTCTTTGAAGAAAAAAAATTAAATGTGCCTTTATTTAATGCTTAGTGGAAACCTTTTACCACCTTTTTTCCTGGACTAGTTTATTAGTTTAAACGTTAATGTTGATTCCGAGGTTTTCTATATCTTTAAGGAAAAGCAGAAAGTGGGTAGGGGATTCCAAGACGTAGAAAATAATAGGGCTAATAATAGTTCTAACCGTTATCAATCTTGATAAAAATAGCTTTTTTCCAAGGGTAAAGCCAACCTTAACTTTACCAATATCCGTTTGGTCAAATTTCATAATAATATTAGTATTCTTTCGTAACACGACGTATTACGAATAGTCTTTTGTTAAGTACTGTATTACCCTCGTATCCGGTATAATGCCTTAAAAAACCTGTTTGGCGTAAAGATTTTAAATGGTAAAAGAGTGTATAAGGCTAATGTTTTTATCTTTATATTGAAGGTAAGGGTCTTTAGCTATCAAGAGGTATAGGAAGGTATGATCGATGAGTTATTACGTTGCTTTTAGGCCAATACTAATATCTTTATAACAGAAGATAACTTTAGGTTTATTTTCCTTCTTCTTTTGATTTTAATACTCTAAACTTTATAACGCGTGATATATAGTTCTAATTAGATGTAAATAGGAAGTTTATGTTATATATGATCTACTTGGATTCACATTTAGTAATAATATGACGTGTCTATTATTAGCTTTGTTTTCCATAAATTCAATATTTCTTGGTATTTGAAGTAAATTTGTTTGGATAACTTAAAAATTTCATAAAAGAGGAATGACCTTCTCCGTTGTTAGGTTGGTTATATTTTCAAGTTCGAGCCTTTTGTTGACCGTATTAGCCGAGCCTTCCGTACTTTCAGTTGATGTAGTATGTATAGAAGCGGTTTTATTCGTATTTACTGAATTTAGGGGCTTAAGAGTATATATTAGTCGAGCCGGAGACTCGAATTGTTAGAGTTGTTAAAAAGGAATCTAACTAGTTGAAGAACCCTTCATATGTGATATTAGAGTACCGAAAGATGTATTAAAACTTTTTATAATCCGTAAAGGCTTGCTGAACTTATTGACGGAAATTTTTCTCATTATTTCCCATGTTTCCTATTACTTGTTGGAAAAGTATTAGTCTATTACATATCTAATTGAAAAAGTCAATCTCATTTTCCGTCTTCTTCTATAATCTCATATATAGAACTACTTAATTATGTTCCGGTCGTTGTGGTATTGGGTAAATTTTATATCGTATTCGAAGTAACTCTTTATTCTATCGTAGGGTTGGGGTAAGGAGGAGTAATTTGTTAGGTACTTGATAAGTAATTTTCTACCTATCTGTTAAGGATATTGAGAGATAACGAGTGAAAACCTAGTAGTTTCACTTCCTTATGGCGGAAAATGTTGAACAACGGGTATAACTTAACGTTGACGAGGTTATACAACTTATTGTTATACCTTTTCTCTCCTCCTTAGATTTTAACGAATGTAGTAATTGCCTCGTAATCCGTATTTACCATGGGTACGTGTCGAGGAGGAAAGGTGATTTACTGGTTATAGGGATCCTTTGAATCCACTGACTGGTATTAGGGTTGGTGTTAGTGTATAGGATAGTTACCTTTAGCCGAGTTTGGAGGGAAAAAACCAGTTGTCGTACCTATAATAAACTCACGTATAAAGATAATTTTTTTTAATTTGGTTTTTAAAATTGGACGTGTAGAGGAGTTTAGGGGAAAGTAACTTAAGTATTTCCGTCGCGGAGGACTTGGTAATATTCTTTTTGGTATTAAGGGGTACATTGAGGTTCCTACTTGATTAAGTGGTAGATTTGTGGGCTTACGACCCGTAGCTTAATCAAGTCCTTACTGCTAGTAGTATTAGACTACCAATCTTACGTAAGAGGGTTAGAAAAACTTATCTGAATTTAGGTAGGTTTTTGCGAACGCATATAGGGGCGTTGAGGGATCCTATCGTTAGTAATATCTTAATGCTTTCCTTTAAAAACTTATTAAGGACCTTTATCGGTGGCGTATTCGTAAAGTACGTTGATTGAATCGCTTTCTTTCCTTTTTTTAGTGGGAGTTTAACATTTTGGTTGGCGAGTTCAATCTTCAGCCTAAGTTTGATGTATTTGTTTATTATTGTCCATATGTTAAGATTCTATTTTTATAAATATTCTTAAAAGTACTAAAACGCTTTTAGGTATTCAACGGTTCCTATAGGGTTTTAATAGAGAATATAGGTACTAATATTGTTGGTGAGGTATTAAATTTAAACTTTATTATTAGGTTTAATTAACTAGAGGTTTTTGTCGTAATATCTGATAAATATGATTTCGAGGTTTTTCATCGCCTTCTTTTGGTCGGGGGTGTTAATAATATTAATTTTACCGTACTTCAGAGCTATTGTGATGGAGATTTGAAAGTATAAAAGGAGGAAATATGGCATAGAGTGGTGGGTTATAGGTTTTCCGTTAAAGTTGGTATAGTGAAAGCTTATGAAATTCAGTCTTTTTTGTGATTTGAATATTGTAGTAATAGTATCCGAAATAGTAGTAGCTGAAATTATAATAATTCATCTTTTTACTAACTTTCTGACTTGGGAATTTTTTAGACTATCAAGTGGTTAATTTTGACGCCTCTAAAAAGGATTAATGAAGATTTCTTGGTGTTCATCGTAACAATATCGTCTCTTGCTTTCAAAATTTCCGCGATAGCTAATATAATCTAGATGTTTTCCCTACGTATTTCCGAGATAACTGACATAGTATTATAAGGGCGCTTCGCAAAAATCATTCCTTTACCCTTAGCCATCGTTTGACGTATAGCGTAACCAGAAAGTAATCTTTTTCTTCTACCTAACTTATCTGTACTTAAACTAATAAACACACTGATCAGTGTTGGTAGGTCTGCCTTTAGATGTAGGCCTTTCGTTATAACGTAGTCGATTCGAATTACTGTGTTCGAAGTAACTGGTACTGTATTAATATTAGTTGATTGGTGAGTTGCAAGTTTTAAGTTTGGTATACTACTATCTGGTCTACAAACTAATTTATATGGCCAAACGCTTTGACTTGTTCCCCATTTTGAAGTGGACACTTACTGCACTGCTCTTGCAGTGTAGTCCTACAAACTGTGGCCAATTTGTAATAAGTACAATCAATTAAACTGACAGTTTAGTTGACTTGCCTTTACTTCATTTGACTTCTATTCCAACAAATACGATATTAATAAATAAATTTAAAGGTTGGTGAAAGTTGTCTGATGATTAATGGTTAGGAAGGATTATTAATCGAAATAATTATGTTACATTATAGGTGAAGAGATATTCGAAGTATTATAATATCTGTTTTCATTGATTTTATAATCTGATTTCAACAGGCGATATAATGTATGGAGAACTAGTTATAATTCGCTTATATTATAAGTTCTTACGAAATGACGCGGATTTTGTATTCGATGGCGCCGATAGTCCTAAAAAAGGAGGAAAATTGATGCCTTATTTTTTACCTAAGTTAATGAAATTTCGCGATTCATTTAATAAAAATGAAAATAACGGTTTTTACTCCATATCGTGGGAAATTCGACTATTATATTCATTGGTTGGTTTACCTATAGATATAGGCTTTTTATTGCAACATAGTTGATTCGAATTACCGTGGTAGAAGTAAATGGTGCTGCATTGAAATTAGTTGATTGATCGTTAGTTATAGGTTTCAAGTTCGATAGACCGCTATCAGATCTGCACTCTAATTTGTTCAGCGACATGCTTTGGTCTGTGCTCCAATTTAAAGTAGGCACCCACTACACTATAATTATAATATAGTGTATTGAAATCCCACAAACTACAGTTAATTTACTGTATATACAATTCATTTTATTATAACTAAAGTTAACTTAACTATAGTATATTTGACTAATATTATGACACTAACGGCTTTTTTTATATCTGTATGCCAGCGTAGCTTGCCATTAATAGATGGTAATCTATTAAATCCCTTTCTATTCTACAAGTAAATAATAAGTCAGACTATTTTCAATTCAGATTAATATATACTAAAATCAACCTTAATTTAGGCTCCTTATAGCCTTTTTATTCCATCCTTCCGAGGCCTCCATTCTTTAATTCACATGCACAGTTTTTTCGCTACAAACTTGTACGTATTACGTATTCCACTACTTATATACCGTTTGCCAATAGTTTGAATTGTTACTATTACTATCTTTATTATGAACATTATTATCCTGGTAATCTTTAAGTTTTCCCAAATAACCTTATTTCATCATATTACATACCGTGCGGTTTATGTAGCCTTCGATTTGTATGGTTGATATATTATTATTTTGAAATATTTTAAGGCGCGATTATTTATAAATTTAATTATAACGTCGGAGGGATCATTTTTACCTTCAATTTACTAGAACTTATCGATTTACCAAGTTTCGTATGTTTCCGTTAAAGCTATCACATCTATTATTAAACGTTTTTCATAAGTCATATTTAACTTCGATAAGCATTTGTAGAGGCCCCAAGAGTCAATATATACCATTATAGTTATCGAAGGTAATTCCAATTATCCATTTTTATCCTTAATATACCGTTGATTATCATGTTGATATTGAATCCTATTATTATACTATAAACTTTGAAAGTTAATACGTTTCGTATTATACGTTTACACTTAAAGAATATCTAGTATATAAGGTTTTAGGTACTTCTAAATTACTCTTTAATCCTGTCCTCGTTTATAAAACGTATTAAAAAACCGATTTATAATGTAAAATCAATATTATTAATAAATAAACCGTCTGTGAAAATTATTAAATTTGTATTCGTTGAATTTACTGAAACCATATCAACTTTTTTATTAAGTAATCCGATTTCGTTTAAATCTTTTGATTGAGCTTATTAAAGTTCTCATTTTAAAAAATTTATACCTATACCGCAATAAAAAGATCATACGATAACTTCAGTCAATATAATGTGGTAATATATACCGTAAAAGGCTTTTACTCTAAGTATTTTTATAATTTATCTTATCGGCCTCGTCGATAATTATTAAATTTAATGTTCACCCTTCTTAACGTAAGATAATGTAAATGTTACTTTTAGCCTTAATATCATAAATATAAATTGATAACTTATTGAAATTAAGTTATACATCCTTCATGAACTTTTTGATCAATTTATATTATCAATAATTTAACTTTTCGATAATATGTCATTCCGCCTTTATAAACCCAATATTTGCGGTGAAAGGGATATTGTTAGTTTAATACTTGCAATAACCAAGGTTTTACCTTTTGTAAGTGATAGGTATGGTTTAAATATTAAGGTCCTTAAATCTAGCCTGTTTTTAAAGTACGTCTGGTATACTCAAAACTATTAAACTCTTATTATGATTAATCCATATAAAGGTTTGATATAATGTATTACCGTATCGGTCAGGAATTTGTCTCTTATTTTTTACGGTAGTTTCAATAATATAATACGCCAAAAATAGTTGGGCAATTACGAATACACTTAAGTTATATTCTGGTTATTAAATATAAACATACCTTTCGTATCAGTGGTTAAACTAGTAATAATAATAACGATTAAACATTAGTTCATATTTTGAATTATAGGTCATTGAATAAGGATTGAATCTTTACCTTTATTACCATATCCCAAAACGATTAACCGTGATTTTTCGTACGATCGGTTCATAGTTTAACCTTTAACTTCGTTAATTATCCTCAAATTAAAGATAGATATATTTTAGAGGTTCAATTACTCAAGCGGCATATATTGTAAAACTCTTCAAAAAAAAAAAAAAACGTTAATCTTTATTCAACGGCTTTCTTTGAAGGGCTTTCCCGGTACATTAATAATGTCTTTCACACGTAATTTAAAGGAAAGTTTTCCGTTAGACTTTTCTTTGTAAATACTTACATCGTTATATATACATTGGTAAGCTTATAATCCCCATCTCCATACATTTCTAAATATATATCCATATTTTGAGTGGGTTTCCACGCAGTCGACGTTCAATTAAATTATTAACAAGCGACCCGGAAAAGTTATATTAACTAGTTCGTTCGATTTGATGATTATCGATATTAAAGTCTTTATTGGATTTTAGTAGTCTTTTATATAAGTTAACCTATATGATTCTGATAGTATTAAGGCCACTAATAGTTTCAATAGTTATATTTAAATTTGTAATCCCCAAGAATTTTTTCGGCTTATTTTCATTCACATAGTTTTCTTAACATAAATATCTTACTTTAAAAGAGGAGGAATAATAAGTTTATTGACAATAATCCGTTTTTGTTATTAAGGGTTTCATTAACCTAGCGGCGTACCAATTCCTCTCTTAGTTTCTTTAGGGCTTTACTATATATTATAATACTTTTCTAGGTATTTACAATGTTAAAAACTTATTCTTTGTACGTAAGTATGTCCTGAATACCAATAAAGTTGGTATAAGGTCGCTAAGATTAATAATATCATTAAGACCTTTTACCGCTATCTATGTCTATATTATTGAATTTGTAGAGTTTCCGATTTTCAATATAAAAATATCATTGGCCTTTCTTAACAGAGTATATATCCTTTCAACCTTACCAATACGCTAATAAACCTCAACGAAAGACTATTTATACCAAATCCCCATAGATTTCATATTACCTTATCGTGATAAAGTCATTTTCGATATGATAAATTAATGCGTCTGGTAACCTAAGGTACGTATTTATTTACTAAGTATATAATACCTTTTATATTCTCTTTACCGTAATAAGTTTAGGGAATTTAGCGTTGTAAAAATCTATAATAAAGTTTACAACGTGAAATACTAACTTAACGTTTGAATAAAACACTTTTATAAAAACCTCCAAGTTAAAGTTTTATTTTTTGACGTTGACTTGAACCTTAAGGATGTTTAAAAAAATATTTGGCAGTAGTGAAAATTCCGTTTCATTAAATTCAGTATTTATAAGTTCATATCTTTATAACTAGTCGTTTTTAAAAACTAATAAAGCCTGTTAGGTTCTAGATAATTAAACTTACAATATAATGAACGAAGCTTTGCCTCCGTTAGATTGAATACTACTATATTTAACCTTTTAAGATGAAACCCAGTGTATCTTTACTTCAAGTTAAGTGGAAATCTCTTATCGCTTTTAAATTAACTCAATTTATTAGTTTCAGCGTTGACGTTAAGCTCAAGGTTTTCCATATTCTTAAAACAAAAAAAAGGGGGGAAGAAAATTCTAAAATATAAAAAACAATAAGGCCAATAATAATCTTAAGTGTTGTCGATTATAGTAAAATATTTTTTTCCAAAGTTAAAGTTAACTTTAACGTTAATAATATTGATATTTTTTCGTAACGCAATGTATTACAAATATATTTTTATCAAGTACTTTGTTACTTCTTTATGTGATATAATACCGCAAAAGTGTTGTTTGATATAAAAATTTTCAATGTTAAACCGAGTTATAGAACCATAGTTTTTATTGTTATATTAGCGGTCGGGGTGTTTATCTGTTGAACGGTATAGGAATACATTGTCAGCAACTTATTATATAGATTTTAAGCTGGTGTTAATATTTTTATATTAGCTGATGACATTGTACTTATTTTCCTCTTTTTTTTTTGTATTGACTTGATATTTCATTACTCGTAATATATAATAATACTTAAATATAAATAGTATTGGTACGCGTGTAGGGTAGCAACGTAATGTTGAAATAGTGTATTATTCTGAAGATAGAAGATGAAGAAACAACTAAAAGTGAAGCTTAGTGGAGCTGACTGTAATAGCTACTGTGCATGCGAACTTACTTGTTCTTCCTTCAATATAATGTATGTAGCCATTCTAAAGAATGTACAACAAGTTCCCGAGACCAAAAGAAAAGGCAATTTCGCTATTACTGACATACATAATAAAACGTAAGGGAGAAGCGAGGCGCAAGATGTGAGACGCGAGATGTAAGAAGCGAGACTTGAGATATGAAACGTGAGACGCGATATGTGAGATGCGAGATGCGAGACGCAAGATGTAAGACGAGAGATAGCTTACTTACGGAGACTCTTTTCGTATACCTCGATTAGTTCCCTGCAATTTTCCAATTTCTCCACAGCTTTTTACTTATCGTCCTTTAAAGTAAAGCCTTTCTAACGAATTTGTTGACAGGCCTTTATCGTTTCAACTTAGTCGATTCGAATCACTATGGTCGAAGTAACTAGTGCTGCGTTGATATTGTTGATTGGTGTGTGTGAGTTCTAAGTTTGGTAGACTGCTAGCCGGTCTGCACACTAATTTGTATGGCCAAACGCTGTGGCCTATGCACCACTTTGAAGTGTGCACCTACTGTACTGCACTTGCAGTACAGTTCCACAAATTACAGTCAATTTGCAGTACGCACAATCAACTTTACTTGCAGTAAATTTGACTTGACTGTACTGCATTTGACTACTATTCTAATAGAATCAAATATTTAATTTGGCTTTCTTTACGACAATAATGATCCAGGCCTTTATCTACAATTTTTTTGATTTCCTATTTGTCTTCCTCTAAAGCCTTATTATATCGTTCCAATGTAAGTGGCAGAGGTATACGATCAAAAGGATTATCCTTAAGATTATAGCAAAAAGTGAGATATTAAACGTTAATAGTAAGATAAACTCATAAGCTAGTGGAAAAATCAAGCGTGTATATCAAATCACATATGCGTTTCACTATTACATACAGACCCAGCCTAAGCTGCATCAACTTTCCTTAGCAATATAGAGGTTAATAGGCCTTTTCTATATGTAGCCAAATTAGATATGCGATGTTAAACTCTATTTAACGGTAATCCTCATTATAGCGACGTTTGGCTTCGGCAACTACCACATTGATGGTAAGCTACGCATATTCGGGAAAGTATTCCCTTACAAAGCAGATTTCCGTTGACTATTAATGTAAAGAAGTATTTAAACAATCCACAAAAATTTGTAACTTAAAATCGAATGAAGATTCATCAAAGCTAACGATAATAACACGAAAATAGGTGTTGTTGATATTTTATTCAAAAGAAGGTATATATTCGGTTCATAATCATTCAAAATATCGGGCGACGTAATATCAAAGAGTAAGTTTCATTACGAAGATTTTCCTCTTAAATTATATATTGGCTTGGAAGTAATATACCATTATTATTTTTTATTCAGTATGAGGGCCTTTTCACAACGCTTGTTAAAAAAAACCATAATGTTATGGTCCGACCTACGATAGTAAGCTAAGTAGGTGCTAAATGAGATTTACTATTGAGGTACGGAGGAAGACTAGAAGAGGCTACTGTAACCCAACATACTGGACTTATGAGCAGAGCTAGTGCCCAGCCCGTTACGTTCCCTTATACGTTCTTTGTATGGAGTGTACCCGGCTTATACCCGGACCGTATCCGGTCCGCACCCGGATCGACTCGTACTAAGTAATTACGAAAAATGAAGATTTGGGCATCGTGAGTATATCAATTAATGATATCTTCCCTCTTGAAAATACTAAATTCATGGAGGCAAAATAACGTGTAATCGAAACGTTAGATCTTTCAAAGTGTAAATTAATCAAAACGTTGGCTAAAAACACGTAGCTAGCTTTAATAAATCATTAATTCGTATTTTCATTATTAAGGATAAAAATGTCAGTTTCATTAGCTTACGTTAAAAAGAGTATCCTACAAATCCAACTAATATTGATAAGGCTAAAGCGGCAAAATTATAATGATACCTAAAGAAAAAGACCTGTATGATTTATATTATTACATTATATTTACCGAAAGT
Organism: Anisogramma anomala; assembly: GCA_038502455.1. Taxonomy (NCBI): domain Eukaryota; kingdom Fungi; phylum Ascomycota; class Sordariomycetes; order Diaporthales; family Gnomoniaceae; genus Anisogramma; species Anisogramma anomala. Next base: position 5,690,138 of record JASMMZ010000010.1, on the reverse strand, counting down.
ATCGTACAATTTATCTATTACGAAACAAATATTAGATTTATCAAATGAGAATTTCAACAATTTCAATGAATGGATTAATTAGTAATGAAACTATTTAAAAAATAGATTGATATAATTTTAGTAAATTTAACGAAAACGAAGTTAATAATCTTTATAACCGGGATATTTAGTGATAACATTAATTTTATACGGTAAACTGGGTTTCTTATGATATTCGTTAACAGGGAGAAGTTTAAATGGTAACTCAATATTATCGGAAACCTTATACATTGAATATCCGGTAAACATAAATAAATTACACGAAACGTAATGACTAGGAAAATCTACAACAGAATAATAAGCTTTAATATCGGTATAATAATGAATGATACGTTAAGAATTATTACTAAAAACCTAAATTTACCTCTTGTTGGCAGATATCTTTATCTTTACGGTGTAGTCGATTTGAATCTCTGTGGTCGAAGTAATTGGTGTTGGATTGATCAAATGGTAGATGTATTGTTCTAGGTTTAGCAGACCGCTAGCCAGTCTGCACTGTAATTTGCATGGCTAATTGCTTGGCTCGTTCTCTGGAGTGAAGTGCAGCGTATTGCACTCAACTTACACCTAAAGCGGTAAATTCATAAACAATACACTTAACTTGCAGTACAGTCAACTTTATTATAAGTAAAGTTGACTTACTACGTTGCTTTTAGTACTATTACTTTATTTAATTTCCTTTATAGGATCTACGAAGTGCTATTACGTCGATCATCAGGCGTTTTTTGCTAGTGGTTTCGAGTTTTGAAAGGCATTCGAATAGGCTTTTCGAGTCGATACGAATCATTACTGGGATGGAAGAAATCTTTAACTGCCTAATAATAATATTAAAGGTTTCCCATAATACTATGCCTACGTTAAAGCTTGATATTATACCGTGGCCCTCCTAAGTTAATACGTTTCATATAATCTTTTTACATTTAACAGAGGTTTAGTGAATTAGGTTGTTGATAATACTAACCTAGTCTTCCCTCCTACTTTCATTAACGAAGGTTAAAAGAAAGCCGAATTATAAAGATAAGTCGGTGTTATTTGTAAAAAACCCATCCGTGAAAATTATCAACTTAGCCTTTGACAGGTCGATTAGGATTATATTAATCCCGCGATTTTGGTTTCGCATTTGTTACTTAAGACTTTTGTTTAGCCGTTTAAGGTCCTTATTCGTTGGTTTTTATACTTCTACCGCGATAAATAAGTCGTATAATACCTCCGATTAACATAGGATAACGGAATAGATACTATGGATACGTTATTTAAGCTACCGTTGGGCATTAACTGCATTAGTTTTGTTGATTTTGTTCAAAAAATACCTTAGCCATTTTAACTAAATTTAAGACCAGTATTAACACTAAGTATACGGATTGAAGATCCATTGAAATTAAGTTAACTGCCCTTTGTTACCGTCGTTACCAGCTTGTAATTTTAAAACTTAAAGTCCTTCATCACTTATTATTCAAGTGTTATAAAGCCAGCCGTCCTGACGAAAATTATATCGTTAATTTACTTACCCACTACGCCTAACTCCCTCTTTTAAGTTACTAGTAAATATGTGTCATACATTAAAAACTTTATCGCTAGCCGTGATTAAAGTACGATTAATAGGTTAGGAACCAATAAACCCATAACTTAATTAGTTTGTATCATAGTTTGACATATTGTATTACCGCTTTTAAAGCGTAAATGATACGTAGTTTCTGTGTTAGTTTTAGTAATATAATCCTTTATAAATCCGTTACTAATTACGTATAAGATTAGGATATATTGCGTCTTTTAAGCGGAAATTTACCTTGAGTTTTAACTAATAAACTTGCTGTTGAAGCGACTATTGAGACTTAGCTAAACTTTTAAATCTTTGGCGATTACGTAAATATCCAGTTTTTTTCTTATCGCCGTATTCTTAAGCGATTAGGTCCAACTTTTCGTATCGCTTCCCTAGAGTATTGCCTTTAATTTCGTGGATAATCCTCGACTTAGAAACCGTGACGTTTAGGTTTTAAAGGTTAAAATCTGTCTTGGGCACAAATTATACAACCCCTTGAGTTAATAAGCTATTAATTTCGACTTTATTACTTTTCTTGAAAGGTTTGCCGAAGGTCTTAATAATCATTTACGCTTGAAGCTTTAATGTTATATTTCTTTTTACCCAAGCAATATTATAAATATGGTCCGGTATGTATTCCTTCTCTTGAACGTATCTTTTTTTCAGGGGTCGTCTACGCCGGTGACGTTTTATCGACTCGTTGATAACGGGTGAAGGAGGTTCGTATTAGCTTAGTTGTTTAACTTAAGGGTTTTTTATCGTTACTAGTCCTAATAGAAGACTTAACCTAAGTTATTCGGAAAGATATATGACCGTTAATAGTTTTACAACTACTTCGGACTTCGCGATACTTAATATATTATTTGGGCCTATCCATTCACCAGGCTTCCGCCACACGAGGACTTTACTTTGTAACGACCAAGCATGTACGTTGATTGTTATAGGGTCGTTACTAGTATTAATGGCATTATTAACCTGGCAACGTACCTATTCTCTTTGTAGTTTCCTTAAAGCTTTACCGTAGGCTGTAACACGTTTTTAAGTACTTGCCGAGAGCAGAAATTTACTCGTTAGGCGTGGGTACGATTTAAAAACTAATAGTATTAGTACTAAGCCCTCGGGGCCTATAGTATCGTTTAAACATTTTACCGCCATTTATAGGCGTACCTCTGAATCCGTAAAACTTCTAATTTCTAATGTAAGAATATTATACATTCGACAAAGTAGGGCGTATACGTTTTCCCCCTTCCATCCTGCTTATGAATTGGTATTATTGGCGTCGCGTTCGATAAGAAACTCGCGCGAATTTAACCCTTATTTATTAACTTCATAGTTTAACGATTGAATTTGAAACGTCAATCCCGTAACATCGAATATAACTATTTCTATAATTTTTGCGGTAAAACATCATTTTCTTTCGTTTTAATATAAATGTAGTATTCGTTGGAATAGTAGTATTTTCAGTACAGTAAGTTAATTTTACTTATAGTAATGTTGACTATCCTGACTGCAAGTTGAGTATATTTTTTTGTGCAGGCTTCCTGTATTGGGTGTAAGTCGAGTACAGTATACCCCACTTCACACTAGGGAATAGGCCAAGCATTTGGCCATACAAATTACTATGCAGACCGGTTAATGGTCTGCCAAACCTAAAACAATACATCCACCATTTGAACACATAATATTACTATTACTTTGACCAATTGAATCGATAACGTTATAACGTCTGAAACCCTATCAATACTAATCAGTGATTATCAGGTTAATTACATATTAGCTAAGTAAAAGAAAAATCTACTTTTCGGTTATTATACTTTATGTTATCGTTAGAGTAAAGTAAAGATTTTTACGAAAGGTTTTTATCACTATGTCAATTTCTATGATAGTACGTAAACAAGACTTTTAGACTATGCTAGTCTCTACGGTAGTCTCAAAGTAGCGACGGTATCGTTATGAATAACACTTATAAATATTAACAGATTATTTTTAAAGAGCGTTAAAATTAGCTATTAAAAGTCTCAAATCGGCAAGTTAGCAAACGGCTAAGTTAGTACTATTGCTGGTATTACTATTAAAAAAACGACTAAGTGCTATAGCTTACGACTTTAAACAGTATCTCTTTACCTATAATAACAAACGACCTTCGACCTTACCTTTTACACTAAAATTTTGCCTTTACTTTACTTTTTTTTTACTTTTACTACGTTAATTTAATCATTATATTTATTACTTCAAGCTAAAATATTGAAAATCGTCAAGTCGCATCAAAAACTTCATATGGCGCGAAATAATGCTAAGTTTCCCAGTTCTCACGCGACTTAAAGCCAAAACATTAAGCCCTTACGCCTTAAGATCACCAAATCCCTCGCCTATGAAGTTTCACATTACCCTAAACTTGAAAATAACACCTATTAAAGAGATTTGAAGGGGGATTGACACCCTGGAATCACTTTTTATGAATCTATACGATAAAGACCTTTAAGGATAAGATTTCAAAGAAAATTTTTCGGAAAAACACCTTATTAACTTCGTCAGCTATTATATTATTAAATAGAATAACAGCGATAACTTTAACTACCACTTTCGAAACTTTCGTCATTTCTTTAACAACTAGACTATTTATATGTAGAAAGTAATTATAAAAGGAGTTAATTCGAGTTTTAAGTCGAAACTTAAACATTAAAGGATTAATATACCAGTATAAGGCGCTATAAAGTTAGTATAAGAACTTATCGACCTAACTCAGCTTAAGAAATGACTTCAAGATCTACTCCCTAAAGAAAAACTTATTAAAGACTTTTAACTCACTTATATACGTTTTAAGGGAACTCTTCTTTAACCTTAGATAAGTTAAGTCTTCTTACATATTGAAGATAAAAAAACTGTTAATCTTCTCAGCAGCTTAGCGCCTTTACATAACAATGTAGAATACGTCTTTAGTGACGATAGGGTACGTAAAGCAGCAAGTATCAATACGGCCAGAGTAATTGACATCAGCGCTTTATATCAGTCAATTAAATAAGATTGTCTTGCCTCTTAAAACCTTTAGTTTCCTTTTACTCACTAACACTTTAATCAAAATTGCTACGTTTTTTAAAAGCCTTTTCACGGCAGATTTTCCTACACGCGAAAGCCTACTACAGGTACTATTACAAAACTTTACCCTTCGGGCCAGGCGACTAATAATGACCGTTAATAACGTACTTTGGTAACTTTGAAACTAAAACTGCTAGAAAATACCGATAAAGACTAGGATAACTATCGTAATTTACCCCTAAAACCTATTGAAACGGTTAAAATTAACTATAGACTTGGTACGGACTTCACCAAGATCTAAAAAGACGTAGAAAAGTATGAAGAGAATCCTTACAACCTCTTCAATATGAAGATAATGCTTTCTTTAAATATATACAAGGAAATAGAGGTTTTCCTTTTGGTTTTTATTTACTGGTTTTTAAAATCTTTATAAGATATGCTAGAGACTATTACCTAATCTTCTTAACCCAAACAACCACTTTTTGTGAAGTTTATAATAGCATAAAAAGCTATTGTGAATACGAAATTCACCTTACCTAATACTATACAGACTGGGTCATCACGCGGTAGACCACAATAATAGCGAAGAAAAAAGGAAAGGAAATACCAATAGATATGTTTAATTAGATGCTTAATAAGTTGATATTATTCTAGTTAGCAATAGAGAAGGCCTACGTTGGCGAAGCCATACTTCATGAGTAGTTATGGGTAGTAGTTACGGGTGTTAGCGAGTTCGAATACGCCCTATAACGTCTAGATGTCACTTGTGAAAGCTTTTGTAACCAGTTAAGTTCCTCGCTTATAACCGTAATAGCCTGTTTACCAAATTCGCTTGGTATGTACTGTTAAGCCGACACTTTCCTAACGTAAATAAAAAAGACCTTGTAGTGGTTGATTACATCGACCGCAAATACAGATACGGGCGTCTTTAACGCCTAAAGTTTAGCCCATCGACCACAGACTGGAGGCAGAATTTACGTTGGCATTAACAGAGCCAAGATTTAAACAGACCTGTTAACCAAAAGAATTATGGTCATGATAGTGGCAAAAGATATTAGATTTATTCTGAGTCTAGAAATTAGTTCATTCGGCACCCCCTAGCCAAATAAAATAAAATAAAAGTTGATTACATTTAATATCATACCACTTTAAAACAGAATTACTTGGATTAAATCGTAAACTTCATGGGTAAAAAGCTAATTAACAACGAGAATAACCCTAAGCAAATCAAGTGACATAAAGATAATACCCCTAAAGTGGTTGAATAACTAGCCAACTATGCCTTTCTATACCATTTCAATGGTAAAAACCTTTACCTTTATCCTAATTAAGTCATTAACCTATTACAAACCTTTAGCCTTCGTAATCGTTACGAAAATTATACGTTTTAAGGTATTATAACATATATAGGAGTAATAAAGTACTTAATAAAAAGCTATCTGCAGTACGTAGTATTATGAAGGGAAATTATTATAATTACTAAGATTAATCGTTACGATAATGGTAAAGTCAAAGTGGGATTCGAACCAGGCAAACAATTATCATGAATAATGATAAAGATAATTTAAACTATTATAGGATTATCACATCTCATATTATTAAGTCCCCTACCTCTTTCCTGTTTTTTTTTTCAAGAATATAAAAACCCTTAACGATAACGTTGAAGTTAACGCCGACGAGCTGGTTAAAAACCGCTCAAAGTTTCCTCTCGTTTTTAAATGTGGGGATTTATGGTTTTATATTTAAGGCTTCAAAGTAATGGTATTAAATTTAACGAAGCTGGAAATTCTTTAATTATATTGACGCTTTAACCACTCAGCTATTGATAGGATGTACAAAGTCTTAAAGTCCGTGAGGTGTAAAGATGTGAAATATTTTGCCCTAAAACTTATCGAAAAACTTCGCTATTACTATTTAACGTATACCTAACCCCTCCGTAAACTTAAGTTTACACTTAAAAACGACAAAGGTTTTAATTTCAAGGTCTTAATTAATGTGTTTCACTTGAATAATAAGCCTATTTTTAAAATTGTTAACTCCGTAACCTCTTTTTACGGAGTTAAATTTTTCAAGTCCCTTTCGGCAAAAGATACATGTGAAATATCAAAGATGTTGTGGATTAATACGTATCTAGGCGTACCTAACGTCGTTGTCCATGATATCGAAACTAATTTTTCGGCGGCAAAGTTTGAGGAAAATCTTAAGATAAAAGGTATCCAGTTTAAACAAGTGCATATAAAGGCTTACTGGAGTGTTAGAAAGGTTAAAAAGGTACACGCTTTACTTCGCCGAACGTATAATATCTTTACGTTGGAAATTGGAAACTTTACGGATCCAGAGGAACGCCTTTAGATAGTAAGAAAGGGCCTGAACGATATTGTAAGCCTTGACGGCCTAGTTCCAACGCTACTAGTTTTTAAAGATTATCTACGTCTAGCGAGTGAATCTCCGCCATTTGAAAGTATTCAAAAACGAGTTACAGCCTAAAATGAAGTTTTAAAAGAACTATGAACGAAATTAACACGTTGCTAAGTTAATAATACCCTTGATACCAGGAACGGCCTTTTAATAATAAACGTATTTGCTTTGCTATTACAAAGTAAAGTCCTCGTGTGGCAGGAGCCGGGCAAATATGAGGTCCCATATAAAACATTGAGTATTACTAACTCTAAAGTAGTTGTTAAAACTACTAACGGTCCTGTGTCTTTCTATATCACGTATGTTAAGCCCTATATTAGGACTACTAACGATAAAAACCTTTAATCTAAACGACCAAGCTATCACGATCTTTCTTTTTACCCGTTATCGATAAACCAATTAAATTCCGCCGTCGCAAACGACCCCCGAAAAAGAGAAAAGTAAAAAAGAAGGAATATACGCTAGGTTGTATCTACAATAATATTTAGGTAAAGAGAAAAGAGAATAACAATAAATATTTAACATTAAAGTTACGAGTATAAGGCATTATTAAAGCCTCTAGCAAACACTTTAATAAAAATGATGGGATCGAGATTAACGGCTTTTCAATTCTAAAAGTTATATAATTCGTTTCGAAAACTAATTTTAACCTCTAAAAACCCGAATATTACGATTTTCATATTGAGGATTATCCACGAGGTTAAAGGCAAAACCACGGGGAAACCATACGAAAAGTCACGTTTAATCGCGCAAAGATATAGCGATAAAAGTGAAGACTGTATCCTTACGCAATCGCTAACGATTTAGTAAATTATCCAACGCTTGGTGGCCGCCTAAACAGCGAATTTGATAGATAAAATTAAAGTAAAATTCACGATTAATAGCTGAGATATAACGTAAACCTTTAATTAGTTAGCAACAAATCTACAACGGATTGTATTGCTGGAATTGGTATAGTAATTTCGGCCTATCTACCCTTTACGAATGGTAATACGATATATTAAGCCTCTGTACGGATTTGCTAAAGTAAATTTCTATGGGTTCCCTACCTACCAGTTGTATTTTAAATCACGGCTAGGAATAAAGTTTTCAATATACGACTCGTACTAGTTAGTAACGTAAAAAAGGATTATAGCCTAGTAAATATGCAAAATAATGATACCCCTTTCGTTAAAACGACTAGTTTTGTGGCATTAAAACAGTAGGCGATTATGGACTCCAAGTTTAGAAATTGCAAGCCAGTAACGACGTTGGCGAAGAGTAATCAATTTAACTTTAACGGATAGTCAATCCGTATACTTAGTGTTAATTTTGGCCCCAATTTTAGCTAAAAGAGCTACATCATTAATTTAGTTATAATCGATAAAACTGACGTATCCAAGGCCTAGTAATACCTGTAATAACGCGTATATAGCAGCTATATTGCCATCTTGTATCAAATGAAGGCCTTCTACGACCTCTTCATTATGGCGTAAGCATAATATTCAATAGGTGACGACTTTCACCAGCTCAATAAGAGGATTGAATGGTAGATGCGGAATTTGGACCGAGGGATTGATATAGTCCCGATCGACTTATTGAGGGCCAAGAAAATAATCTTTATGGATAGATCTTTTGTAAATAACATCGACTTATGTTTATAAATCGTCTTCTTAATAGCCCTGGCTTATAAAAAAAGGCGGAAACCCCAGTTTAGCATTATCAGTAGCCTGGTTTACGAAACCTTTATTAAATGTTAAAGGATTATACGAAATGTGTTAGCTTTAAAGGTTTATGGTATAATGGTAAGCTTTAATTTAAGTATAATATTGTGGAAAACCCTTAACGTTATTACCAGGAAGTTTAAGACTACTCAAATCCCGGTAGTAATTTATACCAACTTGAAAAACCTGTTTGAATACCTTTCAAAACTCGGAACTACCAGCGAAAAACGCCTTATAATCGATGTAATGGAATTTCGCGAAGCCTATAAAGAAAGGGAGATTGAGGAGTTCCGATAGATTAATGGCAAAGATAATTCTATTAATATTATAACGAATGAATCACTAAATAAGGCCCTTAAAAGGTTTGTAGACAGTAATAAGCTGACTATACAAACCGAAGACTACATTGATAGGCTTTCCGGCAAGCCTAAGTTATGTGGCAGTGGTTAGGGATATATTGGCAAACTGGAAAACGTTTGGGAAATTAACGATACTGACTTGTTTAGTTTACATAGTTGAATCAAAGGATTAGATAGGTTTATAGCGAAAGAAATTGTTGTAGAAATCAATAAAAGTAAACCTCGAAGCCTTGTGGTAATTAACGGCAATTAAGGTTAATTTGCATGTAATTAAATACAATCCGATATAAAGACCAATTAAAACTAACATGGGTTTGGCCAGTTGACAAGGTCGCAGTTTGGCGCTTACTGGAAAAGATTGGTTAATTATACTGGTGTACGCGTATATTCTTAAAAGCCGCGAGTATTGAAATAGTAGTATTTGTAATATAATAGAACAACTTTACTTACAGTAAAGTTAACTATAATAAGAGTAAGATTAGTATATTGTTGTGTATGTTCCTACTGTATTGGGTATAAATCTAATATAGTATTCTCCCATCACATTAGAGCAAAGGCTAAATAATTAGCTATACAAATTACTGTGCAGAGCGGCTAGCAGTCGGCCAAACCTAAAACAATACATCTACCACTTAACCACACAATACTACTGTTATTTCAACCAATCGAATCAACAACGTTGCAATATGTAAAGCCCTACCAACAGTAGTTAAGTTTTCCCTTATATAAGGGTAAAGTTATTACCTTTTCCTTATTAAATAGGTTGCTAAACTTTTCTCATTCAGGTAAAAAACGTAATGAATCATTTTTCTTTTTTATATTAATCAACGCCGTTAACTGTAAAATTCGCGTTATTTTACGAAAACGTATAGTAAAAGCTAATTACAATGAATCATTCCCATGTTAGATTATCTGTTAAGATCGGATTGCCAAATTAAGAAATCCTGATTTTAAAAAGCTTAGTATGTTCTTCGACTTGGGACGTATTATTATTATATTGACAACTAATCTTCCTTAATTATAAATTATTAAACCACAACCTTGAACGTTTCATATCAATTATTTAGAATGAATCCAAGGTATTTTAAAAATTATATCCCATTTTATTTCTGGAATAATATATACTCATGTTGGGTTTAACTATTTATCAATATTCATACGAAATTTATATATTTAGGTTATACGTGTCTTCCACTGTAACCTTCATATTTTACCCAGATTTCGAGGATATAATAATCGAATTTACTTTAAACTCAACCTTTATATTATAGACTTATTTATAATATAATATTGATTATAGCTAGATTTAACCTAAGCGTTTGAAAATAAGTGTTATTAAAACGTATAAGAATAAAACATAGATTTATATTTATACGTATTTCAATTAAATTAAATTCTCTTTTACTCCATCATATAACTACACTGTTAAGGCTACGTAACTCCTAAAGATTATTTTTTTAAAAAAGCTAGGCTTCCCCCATCACCGTTAATGAAAAACCTTTATTTACTTTTTCTACTTGGATCGTATATACTTATGTTGGTGGCAAATTCGGGTGAAGATTATAACTACGTTGGTAATGATCTATCAAATTACAACGTGGGTAACGCCTTGAGACTTGTTTAACCCGTTGTTTTTTCGACTTTATTCTCGTTGTCCTACACCCTTAGTTTTAAACTTATACCCAACGGGTTTATTAAAATAACTGGTTACGATTACTACGATCTTTTCACGAAGATACCTAAAAAGCGTAAACTCCTATTATAACTATATTTTTCCCGGTCGTTATACATATACTGGTTTCCATAATTGTCGACTAAAACGTCGCTTTAAGTTTACAAAATTTAATTTGTCAGGAAACTCACGATACTTTGCTAATATCGCAATATAGTTGATATAGCTGATATTTATCGTAATATGTTTGTTAAGAATACGTCTAGATATGAGAAAGCGTAAATAATTACATTTACCGGCCGAAAGCCATTTAAATTTGCCCGTTTAAATTGGTCAAATTTCGAACCTAATAACGAACGTTATTTACAGGTCTTTATAGCTTATAGGTAATCCTTCCAATTCAACTAAATCCTTTTTTACGCCATAAAAGTAGCGAAAAACACCCTTAATATAATTGAGGAATTTGCTTAAATCGTATATACCTTCGTATCTACTAGTTTAGTAGTATGTTGCAATGATTTACTTTACCGCCAACGTATAATAACCCTATATGTTAAAAAACGTATACCGAACTTTCCTGATTTATATCTTATCCATTTCTAATATAAATTCGATAGTTTAGTGCGTCGCCTCCTGCATAAAGATTAATCAATCGAATTACGGTTAATTATATCTTGTTCGGCTACATTTAGCGTTAAAAAACTAATACGAATTTTTATTAGGTTAGCTTCACATTTTTCGATTTCATTACAACTTGGATAAAGTTGAACATAAGATCGAAAGCAAAAGTTCATTAACAAAATTATTATATTTACTTTATAGTAGACGCGATATAGCTTGTAGTATTTTTAAGCGAGAAATATCGGCTTATGTCGGTCTCGAAGTGGTAAAAAGTATATTTATAAAAGTGGAAAACTTGGTATTCGCTGGTAGCCTTTTCTCCCAGAAACCTTTAAAGTATAACGTAAAATTATTAATATTTGTTATCTATTCGTGTATCATAAGTAATATTTTTTTTAAAAAAATTAAATAAAAGAAACCCTTAATGATATGTTATAATCCAACTTACAATAGTGAGCTAAATAGATGCCAAATGAAGTTTACTATCAAGGTAAAGGAGGAAGATCAAAATAGGTTACAGTGGTCCTTCGTACAGGAGTTATGGGCATAGTTAATATATAGCCCATTATATACCCTAGTATGTATTACATGCGGACTGGGCTCGGACTGAGCCAGGGCCGTATACTACATATTCCGTTACGTACACAGTTACGTAACCTATAGACTTAATGGCAAATGACCTAAGTCCATAACAATTTAATTAAATACATAAATCTCTATCGTTTATATAAGGAGGATGACTTATTATATTTTTAGGCATACCAAGTTTTCTCAATTATCCTCAATTACGATTGAATCATAAATTTAATTTGGTTCGTCAAAGAATAATAGTTATCGTGTAAAAGGGCGTAAAACCTGGCGCTAGTGTTAAAAAATTTGTCCGCGACTTCATTTTTGTTAATACCTATATATCCAAAACTTTATTTCACTATAACTAGGTCGAGGGTAAATGTTGCAACGACGTGAAAATTATTGAAAGCCTACTGGAACGAGGTAGTTAGATCACCTTTTAAATTGCAAATTACAAAGGTATTATTGACGTATACCATAACTTCTCTTATAAAGAAGCAAATGTCCGTTTTTGAACTCCGGAATGCTTTAATAACCCTTGCATTGAAAATATGTCGTATGGTAAAGGAAGTGAAACCCTTCTACAATACCATTACTCTACAAGAAACTGCGTACCAACAACTAATATATTTTTATTTATAATATAATTATTTCAATTAATCGATAGAAACCATAATATAATTTACATTAAGGTTAACAAAAAGACTATTAAAATTGAAAGTTTTTTTTCCCTTGAATTATTCTTTTATAAGGTATTTGAAAAACCTAGGGGAAAATCGTAGAAGTAATGATATAATATGTAAAATGATTAAAATTTTCTCGTTCGTTACGAGTAAACGTGGTTAAAACCAGGTCGTTTAAAAATTTACGGGGTTAAATCGTAATAGGTCATGAATATTAAAGAAGATATGCAAAGGAATTAACATTACTGCACAAAGTCGTGTGGACCGTCTAGATACATATGTGAGGTAGCTCAACCTGATTGTGCCTAATGTTCAAGTTGTGATGTTTAATTATGTAATCATTAGTGACAAATTATTAAACGATATTGTAATATATCAAATCAGGGGGTTTCCGATATTGATAGTTTTTAAGCAAAAAATGAATCGTAATCGATATTACTTTCAAGTCACTTTACCTCAGGGTAAGCTAACGTTTCTCAAGGCGACAGTATTCAGCAAATTTTAGTAAACTAAGGCTACCGCTTTCTCTTCAGTGATTAAGGGAATTATAATCTACTTCTGAAAACCCTTGTAACTACGGACGATGTACCAACTTTCGATGGAATATGTAAGTCTAGGTATAATGATAACAGTGATAACTATTTTTAAAAAAATAGTGGGGACCTGTATTTTGTTCGGTAGAGTCCCTTATAGTGTCACGCGACCGCTTTTGCCGCAGTAATTGTGGATATTACCATATATCTCTATAGTTAGTATGTGACCACACTGCAAGTTGCACCCTTGCAAGAGTGCATGGTAACGTGCCACTTTACAAGGTGCAATCTTACAGAGTGCATGATAATATGCCACTGCTTAAAAGTGGTATTGGTAAAGTATACTGTAAAGTGCCACTGCCCAGAAGGGAGATTAGCAGAGTGCATAGCAAAGTATAACTAGTCGGGTTAAAGTTTATTGTAAAGGGACTAAAGCCGGAGCTATCGCTCAAGGTGGTCAGATTCTGTCTATAAACTTCGATGAAGAGAGAAAGAAAAAATCCCTACTAGAGAGCTACTATAGAGTTAAAATGGTGCAACTTGGTTACGTAACGTGTGGAATCGTGTCCCCATGAAGCTTACTCCCAGCTCCAAAACATCGTAAGAGCGTATATGATTACTAGGGTTAGATACTTGATAATACTAGCCAGGTACTAGCCTGTAATATCACCCCTAAAGGCACCTCAAAGACCCTCTTCTCCCCTCCACCCTTTTTGCACACGGTGTGAAAAGTACGAAGGAAGGTAAACGCGTCGTTTAAAACTTCGTAGTTTTATATAGAAGGTGTTAGGCCGAAGCATTACGTAAATGGTGCCCTAGCGCCCCCCCCCCCCCTTTTTTATAAATAATCCGTAGATTCTCGTTCCAAAACAAAAAAAATTCTCCAACCTTTAACCCGTTTCTTATAACACTATTAGCATTAAAATATTTAATATTGTAATATTGCTCTAATTTATTAAGTTTTTCCTTATACCTACCTTATGGTTTTATATAATAAATCCTTAATTAGGTACGAGGGTAGATAAAGCTATTAGAAACGTAGGTGCGTTTATTCGAAATCTGTTGGGTTTTTGTTAACTAATAAAATATTCCTCGCCTTATGGGCTATGAAGATATATCTCGATAGAACCCCTAAGTAAATATGCTTTAGATACGTTTACAGGATAATATATAATTCGAGGAAGTTTTGTCAGGAAACCGAAGGTAAGTAATTGAAATAGTCGCAAAAAGGCTCTTAACGAGCGGTTGAATACTGGTATTCGGTGTCGTTTTTATTTTGTAGGAGTTATAGGTCGTAACTCTAGTTATTCCTATACACCTTTAAATTTAAATCCCGATATAAACAAGGTTATAGAAAATCTATCCGAAGCGTATTTGTCGTTTGATACTTATTATCGAGGTTAGTCAAAGTTTTCGTAAACTGCTTTATAAATGTTAACGAATGGATAAAGATGGTATAGAATTATGTAATTATTATTAAAAAGGCTATAAAAATTCGATGTACCATATAATGGAAAGTGGATACACGAGGCGGGACAGGTTTTATACCCGCCACCCCTATATACTTCAATATCTTATAGGTTGTTTAGCTAATAAATAAAGAACGTAGTATTTAATTAGGTTTTTCGTAGTAAAGTGAAAACGTGGAGGACATAGCTAACGAGCGATTAAGAAGTGTATTTGAAAGAGATTTAAAATCTCGTTGAGGTTTCGGAGCGTATTAACGCGAAGTTAGGTCGTATAAATGTAAAGTTAAGCAAGTTAGTTGAAATAAGCAAAAAGATCTAAGGTAAAAATTTAAATAACGAATTCAAGAACATATTCGAATAGGCTTCATCGTTATTCAGTTTTTTCCTTTCATTAATACTAATACGTTTATTTGGTACCCGCTTATTAATGGCCTATATGTCGTTCTATTTCGCAAAGTAAAAAGTAAAGTATTAGACCTATTTGCGAGCTAGACATGAAGGCTAGTCGTTATATTCGGTTAATTAGTAACGCGATTCGAAAGTGTTAAGTGTTATTGTATTAGAGATACTTCAAAGCGGCATTTACGCTAGGTGTACATATCCTACTCACTTAATTAAAACATACCATTTCGGTAGGTTATAAAGCCGAATATATTCGACTTGGGGTTGGTTACAGGCTTATAATATACTTTCGACGTGGTATTCTGGTTTTGTTTTGCCGTTTTCGCCGATAATATTTATGGTTTACGGTTAAATATCGCGAGTTTACTAACTTGAAAGCGGATTCAAAACGGTTTTTACGAGTTCATATATATAAGATCGAGGATATTTTCCGCCCAGTACGTTAATTTCAATAATATAGAAGTCTATTATATGCGATATACAGTATTAATTATAAGGTTGAATTAATACTTTAAAATATTCGTTTAACTTATAGGGTTTTACAAGAAGTTAAATATCGTCACCGACCCGAAAACGTTTTAAGGGGGAGCATCGTTTATTAGTAGTTTTTTTATGCGTTGTTGCATAATCGTTATTTCGATTGATGCGAATTCTGTAACCTCGCGAATAAGTTAAACAAAATCTTCAGCTTTTGCGTATAATATTGTAATTAGAATAAGGGAACGTTGTATCGGTTATATAAAGTCGATATAATAACCGTGGGTTATAAAAAACGAGTTAATACTAATGATAATCATATTCTTATTATTGAGCAATAATTAATCGTTATGTAATATATGATCTTAATTAAGTTGAGTATAAAAGACGAAGGAACAAAAATACGTTAAAACTTTTTAATTCGCGCGTTCGGTTATGCCGTCGGTTTAGAACCAAAATATAGTGTTTAAAAGTTACTTTATCCTAGTTAAGTCAAAAAGTTGTTTTTGAAATCTACTGGTTTCATTTAAACTAAGGTCGTTGATAAATATACGGGAAAACTTATGAAATTGTCAATAATAGTTTAAAACCCGTTTCGCGTAAGTTTCGTTATTCATTGTAATTATAACCTGAAAGGTAATAACTTTAATTAAACGGTCTATATTAACTATAAGGTGACGTAGGTTACCGGTACGTTCCTAGAGTAAATTAACTATAAATTCGATAAAAAGCTTGTTTTAAAGTCGTACATAAACTGGGCACTGTTTGAAAAGAACTTTTCAATGATGTTTCTAATAGGTTATACGCCTACAAACGTTGCAGTTGCAGCAAAAACGGTGGACTACGCTATAAAAACCGGGCTAAAAGTATTTTTTGGAAAGAATAGTAATAATAACGTTGCGGCCCAAATACCTGGTGAAAAGTAAATTATAATTCGTTTAAATTAACGCCGTAGTAAACGGTTTATAAATAAGTATTCAAATACAATCGTCAAATCGTAAAACCTTATTATCGTTTACCGAGTGTTTCGAATTTAAACCCTTTAATATTTAGTTGTTGTTAATCCAAATATTCATTTAGAAATATCGGTCGTCGATACATATTACGCATACTAGTTGGGGGTTGATAACATCGCGTGTAATAACACCGTTTTAATAACTTTAAAAGTCGATATTACTAAAAAGTTTACGATTTTTCGGGATATATTTTCCGACGACGGTTAACCAGAAGATATATGTGAGCGGAAAAGGCTCGGAAGCGGCCTATTATAGACTTTAGAATTGAAGTTTTGGACTTAAAAAACGTGGATCGGAAAGGCTTTTGAAAATATTTTAATTTAGATGTAAAAAAGTATTAGGTCGCTAATAATTTGCCGTCTTATTATAAGTTAACCGCAAATATAATTACGAAAGGCATTTAAATTAACAGACTTATCGTTTGGAAAGCCTTCATATAATTATAGAGTATTTTAGGTTTTTGTAGTTTGTCAAAATCGTAAATAGACGTACTGTACTTTGGAGCTCCGCGTTCCATACTTTTAAACAGCTTATATTCCCGAATAGATTTGTATTGTGCATTTTATCGTTATATTCGGCGAAAGATAAGCAGTGAAAGTAATACGTTATTAGGCGTAAGTTACTATAGTTGTCGCGTTGAAAAAGACAGTCTTTTAGAGATTAATCGGAATAGTCGGCTATTAAAAATGTATCGCGGTTGGAGTTTTATTAGATGAGTACAAATTCGAAAAAAAAAGTTAAGCTTAAGCCGTTCGAAAGAGGCTTTTTTTAGGGCCATTAAAAGAAAGGGGTGCCTTTACGAGTTAGCTGGAATAATAATTTAATAATAATCGAGTCGTCGCGGATAAAATGTCGTTAAAAATTCGCGAATCCGAGAAAATCTCGTGTTTTTAAAACCGAAGTGGGAGCTGTTTATTTCCGGATAACGTGTAGCTTTTCTAGGTTTATACGAACGCCGACACTAACCCTAATAACGAATCCTTGGTACTTAGTTTTTCAAACGTCGAATTCGTATTTATAAATATGAAAGTTAAATTTCATGAAATTAAAGCGTTAAGGATTTATTTAACTTGAACCATATTAATTTCGAAGGTATTGTTTAAGTGAATAATCATATTGTCGAGGTAGGCGAAATAAAAAATATCGAGAAAAGGGAGTAACGAATTATGAATGTATCTTTAAAAAGTGGCAGGGGCGTTAAAAATGTCGAAAAGAGTAATAGGCTATTTGAAAAGTCCGAAACGTGTACGAAATACAGTTTTTTATTTGTTTTTCTTCTCATTACAAAGTTTATAAAAAAACGACTCTAATATCCAGGTTAATGAATTACTTAACTTGGGAAATATTCGTGAGCGTTTCCTTAATAATAGAAAACAGTTAATGGTCGGCTTTTGTAATAACGTTAAGCCAGCAATAGTCGATATAAAAACATGAATTACCTTCGGGTTCTTTAACGAAAAGTATGTGGGTACCTGTTAAAAAGTTATTCGTTTCAATATAGCCTTAATTAAGTAACTTAGTTAACGTTTTACGTAACATAAGGAATTCCTTATACGATACACCTTATAAAGGGTTTTATGAAACATTTAATAGTTGGTTTTAATTATCGATATAAAAAACGATTTCGTAATTTGCTTTGGAACGGTAAGGGGATAGCTTATCGCTAAGGGCCTTATCAAATAATGGGGAAAATTCCTTAAGGTCGTTAGAAAGTTTATTGTAAACGAAGACAATCGGTTTTGGGGTAAATACCTTAATAATGTTTTCAAAGGAGAAGACGGTGAATCGCGTAATAGCGGTGCGTTCCTTACGAGACTTTTCTAAAATGACGTGAAATCTAACGGCGCCGACCCCTTCTAGTGTTTTGTATATAGGCGTGGACCCCCACTTTTAAACGCGATAGTTACCAACTACTTTTGAAAGAAATATATTTTTCGAAACTTTATGGGTAACTTATTTTTATTATATCAAAAATTTACTAAAAATAAAGGTATATTGTAAAAATGGGAAGATATAGGTTTATATTCGGTGGCGGTACCTGTTAAAGTCAATATGAAAAAAAGTTAAAGAAAAAATAAGTAGTGGGGGTAAATCTGGCGCGTAATATGTAACTTCATCAAATTGAAGTAATAGGACGGGGAAACGTGGTAGTTTCACATGGTTAATAAATTATTTACTTGCGACTTTATAATATTTACAGCCTATATTTATTAAATGATGGAAAAGATAAATAAATTTACAACAAATATTTATTACAAACGGAAAGTTATTTAAAATCTAGGGCGAAGTTTCTGAGTCGAATTAAAGTCATGTTAATTCCTATACGCGATTATATATTAAAGTTACGCTTTTCTCTTATGAAAGTCAATGAAATCCTTAGTTAAAGTAAAATGAAATTCTATAAAAGTTTTAACGTTAAGGTTGCTTATACGTTACGCCGGATCCTATAGGTATGTATGGGTATAATAGCTATTTACGCCGTGACATAAATATAATCCGAGGTTTTTACGGTAGGAAAGTTTCGAATAGTTAACTTAGGCGACGCGTCGTTTAAAAGCGGCTTAGAAGGCGTTTACGCCAGTTATAATAACTTCGCACTAGTGATTATAGACAGGTACGTCGCTGTTATTATTTTTATAACATAACATATTTTTATAATAATAGTACTAGTATCCCCATAACGAATTTTGAGGTTGTAAAGGCATCTATCGATCAGTTAGATATAGGTAACCTATTCGTTGTAATCCACCAGTATATTAAGGGGGAGTAATGTATTGGAAAATATATCGTTAATAACTCCCTTTAAAAGAACGAACTTAACGGCGGATTCCTAGGTTTTATCCTTAGCCTTTGCGAATAGGGCTTCCTAAACGTTAAATGAAACGTAAAATTGTGTACGAACTTTTTATTTTATACTTATAAGTCGAGAAATAGTTACTTTAACTACGTTACAATCATAGTAATAGGTGCGGAATATGTTTATAAAGGCGTTATGGTTGTTAATGTCGCCGTCGTCTCTGTGACCGTAGTAACTTTTTATAACAGTCTTTGTAAAGCCCTTTAATTGTTAAAAGATAACGTAAAAGTAATTTGTTTTAATACCGATAAACTTTCGGTTTTTACGTAATTTACATATTATCGTAGCTGTTTATATCGGAAATCGTAACTTAATACCGGAAAACTTAGCTGGCCTATTAAAAGTTTTACGTTTAAGTTGTTAACGCCCGTTAAGTGGGGCATCAACATTGTAGTCGGAGTTAAAGAAATTCGAGTTTCCGTCGTTTAGAGAGTTGGCGTAATTCTCGATGAAAAACGGCGTAATAGCTATGTTGTTCGTGGCGTACGTGGGGAAAAACCTTTTAAAGAGGGTATTATTTCGAAAACATAGGCGTGTTAGCAACCACGAATTATCAGATTATATCTATTAATGCGTTCAATACGTTGATATTCCGTTATTCTAAGTGTATAATGTACTTTCGAACGGCTTAGTTTGGCTCGATAAGTTCTATATGTAAGGCATCGGTAAAACGTTTGTATTAAGCCGTAAGATAATCGTATTAGGCTATTAAGGCGTTATGAAGTTGCTTTTTAACGCGTACGTTAAAAAATTGCTTTGAAACTTTAGGGTTTGAATTCGGCGGGTTGGAAAATAATAATATAATATTAAGTTATAGCTGTTAATAAGTAGCTAAGATACTATCTAGAAGTAAGTCTAGGTTTATATATAAAGTGACTAAGGCTGGAGTTATTGTTTAAGGTAATTGGTTTCTATTTATAAATCTTAATAAAAAGGGAAAGGAAAATTCCCTATTATGGAGCTACTATGAAGCTAAAATGGTATAATCCGGTCACGTGACGTGTGGAAGCGTGTCGCCATGCTGCTTCCTCCCAGCTCCATAGCATCGTAAAAGCGTGTAGAACTACCAGGGTTAGATCCCTGATAATACTAACTAGGCACTAGCCTGTAAAATTTATATGCTCTTACCTGTGGTGTATACTCTCCGAATGCCTTTTCCTCTTACATTTAATCTTTACTACTACAATTTAATAATAATCTTTACGATTACTCTTTTACTAAGTTAACGTATAAAAACCTTATCAATACTAATTAATAATCGACTTGGTCGACTACAAATAGATTAGGAGGGGGAACCTAAGTTAAATACCTATAATAAGATATTATAGCAATTCCAACAATTTTCACTTTAATACTAAAACTTGAAAAACCATATAAAAGTGTAAAATTATGTGGAAGCGATTTTGAAACCCGAAACGTAACAAAAAAAAAAAGATTAGGAATAACTTTTTAAAAAAAACTTTAATACGATATTATTGACCTAATGAGTGCTCTGTTTACTAAAAGCTCCGTGACGTTATTCGTTAACTCGCTTTAACGTTTTAAATGTACCCAGGTGTTTTTTGAAAAGCATTTTATTACGTATCAGGCCATGTAAATCAAAACCACTAAATTTCGAAACCTTTTGTTAAGATCTATCCTATTTCAATACATTACTCAAACTGCTTATATACTCCATAAGCGGCTAATACGTAACATTTGAACCACTTAAAAACCTTGAAAGCGGCCAAAAGAAAGCAACAAAACTGCTTACGAACCTCGAAAACTGCTAGGGAACAACTTCTAAAACACTCCGCAACCACCTCCGCCCTGAAAGCGAAGATTAAAAAACTACTTAAGCGATTTACGGAAGAAACAAAACGTTTAGCACACCCGCTAAATCTCGTGCACCGCCCCAAATCATATATATACACCTTCCTACATTCATTTTTTCAATTTCCTATTACTCTATTTACCTTTCCATGTTCGCTTAACACCCCTTATTTAAATTTATCAATTACGAGGTTTGATTTTACCAATCCATTCAATAGTAAAACGCTTATAAAAGTGTTAAAAAGGCTAATTCAAGACGTCCAACTAGCGTATAATTACGCCTTATTTATATATACTTGATTTCACGTATATTAATAAGCGTTAAACGCCTTACTTTAACTGTTCTGTTATACTTTATTTATCTTCTTTTTAAATGTGTTACGCTTTATTTTTAATTATTTAAATAGAATCTCATTATTTACTATATTTCAAATTCACCTAGATCCTATCCACTACGAAAAACAATACTTATACCATTTTAACATTTCAGTTACACATACAAACTGGCCTTCCAACCACTCCAATACACTTTATACTCTTACAATACCACTTCACCACGAACAAAACTAGCAGAAACTAATAAATATATAAACTATTTATTTATGAATAAGTCGCTCCATAATAAAAAATTAAAATACTTGAATTTTAACTTATATGATAATAAGATTAAAATGACAGTGAAAATTTAAAACTTTTTATTGAAAATACGTACTTTATCATTATAATTTTCAGCTATTATAGGGGAAATATGGAAGGAAGCAATTTATTTGACATTTTTAGAAAGGATTTCACCAACTAAACGCTAAACATATAACGTATAATCGACAATATAATCTCTAGGATACTAATACAACAACTTTGAAATAAAGGTATTAATATAACCGGTAACAATAATAACCGCATTATAAAATACCTTTTAATAACGGCTTAACTTATTGAATTTTAAAGTGAACCGACGACAAAGTCATAAAGGTAAATTTTATAAAGGGATACTAATTAAAAAGAAGGTTAGGATCGCCTTTTTGAAATGACAGATAAAAAAAGAGAAAAGACTCTGTAAATAAAGGTTATGAGGCGCTTAATAAGGCTGAACACATGCTGCGAAGTGTAAATCAAGCTAGAGAAATCGAGGAAGGAGAAGGAAAAGCTATAAAAATTATCCACTACATGGGTCGAATATAGATTCTTTTCAAAACTCAATTGTAAATAAAGATAAAAACACAACCACACCCCGGATATAGTTAATAAATAACTCGGCTGCGATGAAAGAAACCCAAATATGGAAAACGACCCGCCCGAAAATAGTGTAAACCGCACATAAGGCTAATATATACCTTATAGACTAATATCTGCCAACCACGACTCTTACCATAACCTTACTACACACCGTGTCCAAACTTATAGAAACGATTTGACAAAACCTACCAAATTCGCTAAACTATAAAACAAAGACGAAAAATATAACGGCGAATTATATGACGTACTCAATAATAAAATACATATAGTACTAAATACGTGTAAAATAATAAATATTGAGCCTTTATAATTCTACTTTATCTTACCCGATATGTTATCTGGATAAATTAGAAGGTTGTATATATACTAATTGTCACAAGTAAATATATTTACGAAGTATTATAACCGTTTAAAAGTTCACTTTAGTATATAAATGAACTACGAGGTTCATTACAAAGACTAAACTAATACCACCTCGAAATACGTAAAAAGTTATCGTAAAAATGTTGTCAAAAGCTTATAAAAAGTGTTTACGGCTTTTTTAACGAAGTTCCAAACTTTTCAAACGGCCTTTGAACCAGAATATAAGGATAACAAACTATTGATTCAAATAATTACGAATTATTTCACAGAAACCTAAACTTCGACCTTACGTTATTTAAATCGAAAAAATATTTGGAGGCTTTTTATATAAGCTTTAAAATATTGTTGAAAACCTTCATAAGCTGATAAACGAGTTTCTAATTAGTATTCGTAGCCGAGAAAACCAAAAGCGAGGGTTATATTATCAAAACAAGCGTCGTAGAAACCATTTATCACGTTTTAAACAGAAAGTTTAAAGTGTACACAAAGAAAAAATTTCGCCGCAAATACGGCTATTAAAAACACATCAAGGGAAAAGCACTGGAAGCTGAGGGTAAAAAAATTATTATCGAGGACGAACCTATAACCAAAGGCGAAACTTACCATACCTATAACATTACCTACGAAAAAGTATGCGAAACTTAATAAGTTTTACAAAAAGTTAAATTACATTTGGTGAATTAGGCTGTTATTTAACTAACCACCTAATATACGAGTAAATTTGAATTTAACACTAGTTTTGGGCCGATTACTCCCTGGAAAACTAAATTAAAGCTAATTTTTCAACGTATGCCACCGAATTCGAAGGCGTGAAAGATAAGCTTATCACCAACCCTTATAAATACACCTTTGGACAGGAAAATTTTAAAGGTGATAATGTTTACCTCATACATTGAGATAACGAAACCTCCTAAAGAATTTTTTACAAACTTATAAGATATCTCCTTCCTATAGAACACAAGTCTAAACTACAAAAACAACGTGTGAAACGGCTATATAAAGTCGTCGATTACACTTTTAAATATATATGGAAACCAATTTAAGGGTATTATACCTAATACCGGCGCGGCTGAAATCTTAACCGCTTGAAAACAATAATTCGACGCGTTCACAGCGAAATTTTCGAAATTCCCACTCGACAGAACAGGAAAATATCGAAAAGTCCCATTCGGTAAAGGTAAAGCTTCGTTACTTAGTAAGGTCTTTATAAACACGCAATTCTAACCGCTTAAATTTTATGTAATAAAATTTAACACGCCATTTTTACTATTATTAGTGAATATAAAGAAGTTCGAAATCTAGATTCGAAATACGGACAATTAATTCATCCAAGTTTTGGATAAAGTATCCATATCATTTCGACTTCAATTTAAATACTTATCGTTTCCCCCCCAAAAAGTATAATTAAAGCTATTTACCTAATATAGCTGTAATTACGAATAATATATCGCCGATTCGGATACCTAACTGCGAAACACCTTTTACGGTTATTTTACGCCGCAAAATATATAGATATAAAAAAGGGAACATTTAAAGCTGTCGAAAAGTTTTACTATAAATGCTAGCTATACTAGCAAGTTTTACGGCAGTTTAACATCCGCCATTAAAACGATATGGATTTTGACGAGTAACTATAGATATAATATACCTTAACGGCAAGTTAGCATTATATGACGTCGATGAAACAACATTATTTGAGGCCACGAAATTTACGTGAAATGCTTTCATTACAAATTACTAAGATATTTTAGTAGATTACCAGTTAAACGTTTTTTAAGGACCTCCGGATTAGATTATCTACGACGTAAATACGGTCTTCGACTCGATTAAGTAGCTTACCAAGGCTAAAATCGCCGGTGATAAATATAAACAAATGCTAGTAAAAGTATTATAGGGTATTAAAAGGTGTGAATGGTACCATATAATGTTTAATGGAGCGTATATAATATTATTGAAAAATATAAAAGGTATCAGTTTAAAGGAATTAATCCTGGAAATAGTGGTTGACGTTGTAAATAATATATTTGACTCTGGTAGTCTTATCTTAATACTCCTTATTTTCGGTATTTACCCCAAAGTTTATACAAATTTATTACTGTCACTAAGCACAATATAAAAAGAAAATACTGTGGTGAAAGCCATGGCAACATTACTATTTTTACGAGCTAGAAATAATATTTCGAAAACATTGGCTATAAGAAACAACCTGCATAAAATTGGCGCTTTAAACCTTTCATTATAGTCTGAAGTTTCAGTTTAGAAAATGAAAGACGAATGAACTGGACTATAAAAGATTAACGGATTTAAAAGGCACGATATACTCGTAGATTTACCAAATGGTACGAGTTCTTTTCGCTCAATAATAATACGAAATTATAAAAGGGAAAGGATAAAAAAGAGCGGCTCGAAACCGCAATCCAACTAGTAATACAGACGAAACTATTTTTACAATAACGAATCCAAACTGCCCCTAATTCCTATATTTCCTCCAAATACCACTTTTTAACCTTTACTACCATACGAAACCAGACCACCTATACTAATGATACCAACACCTTTCCGCCGAAAACGCTCGCCTAACTCGAAAAATAAAAAAGTTTCAAAGCCTTTGGTACAAATTCCTTAGTTACTTGAAACGAAATAACAAACCGTAAGCTAAGTTTACAACACCTCCACGAAGATATTAATACCTTCCTAGGTACCCCGTTTAAATAGTTTACTCAAACGGAATTTTTTCCCTTAATTAAATAAGGCGTTTTGCGTTTGAAAAGATTCGAACCAACGATTTACAGCGCCTATGAAAATTTCCCCATACGTTTGATCTATAAGATAAGAGACAAGGCCAACCAACCCTATAAAAAGCCGCTTTATGGTTAAATGGTATAATAACTCCGTTAAAGAAGATATTATAACCTAATCTTCTATTTTATAAAGAATGAGCTATCGTTTAATTTTAGCGTTTGCTGCCTCTTTACAAACATTATATAACCTTTATATTCAATTTCATAATATTACATAAGTTTATACATAATCGGACAAGCAGCTTAAACGTCATATTTATATTTATATACCTATTGAACCCCGGAAATATTATTTACCCAAAAAGATTTTACATATTATAAAACCGCTTGATAGATTAGCTAGGGTTAGTATACATTAGTACAATACTTACCAAAAGCATTATAAGAAACTACTCGACATGTTCAACTCGACCTTTGAGTCGTACCTATTAGTCTTAACAACATATTTTAAAGGCTTTGGCTAACGAGTATACAAACAGATAACACGTAAATTTTATATATCACGTTGTTTTCCGTGTTTAAAAAGAGAACGGTTTTGGAGGCCGGTCTGGAAGCAAAACCAAAAACGTACCTGATGGAGAAATATATAATTGACTTTAATAACGCGATAATCACTTTTCGGATCGATATTTTAAACCTTATACAAAAATAGTAATTAAACAAAGTTGCCTTTATCACCCTAAACAACGTAAAACGAGCCGACGAATACAAATACTAGCGCGCACATAGCACTTAGGTTACATTAATTATACAACAGGAAGCGATATTGAACCTTTCGGTCGCCACATAATATACAACCCACCCTTAAAACGATATATATGAAACGCTTAACAAACTCCTTACGTGGAAAATAAGCAATTCGAAGCGAGGATTATAATTTGTACCGTTCAATATATGTATTACAAAGCTCTTTGTTTTTACTAACGGTTTCTTAGCTAATAATACCGATTATAACTCGTAAAAATAATTCTTACTTTTTTTCCAAAACGAAATAACAACACGAAACTGATTAACGCTTTATAAAAATATTATCTATTAGAGCTAGACCAGGTGTAATAGGCTTACACAAAGCGTTTTAATCTTAATGATTTACGGTATAATTGGAGGGTTCTATTTAGGAATCATTTTAGTGATAACGGTCCGAATAATCGTTTCAAACCTTGATTTAAAACCCTTCCCTTTAATTGTTTACACTCATTATTTCTCCCTTTATGAGTTCCTGGTAAAACTGGATACTATAAACGGAAATCGTCTTATGATCGATATTATGGCCTTACGCGAATGATATAAACGTCGTGAAATTGAATAAATGAAATAGATCGACAGAATGTTAAAATCGGTAGCTATAATAACCGAAAGCGCACCGAACGGGATATTAAAAAAGTTCGTATTAACAAGCACTCTCTTCGTTAATATTGCTAAAAAGGTTTTATAACCTTATTTGAATTAAATATTCTATGTCTTACATCTAGTGTTTCCCTTTTATTTTATACGATTACACGGTTTTTAACATTTCATCGCGGTTCTAATCCGCTATTTACACTGTTTTTACAATGAGTACCGTTTCTAATATATTGTTACTTCTCGTTATAACCATTTACACCGCTTCTAACATATTATCACTATTTTCTTTCGACCTTACTAGAATTACTTTCACTCTTTACTTTTTATTTTTATTACTTTCGTTATGGATTCTTTTTTCAAGAGGTTTATATCACTATGTAACGTACTGTATCATGACCGGGCGCGCCGGTCCGGGCAAAAATAAGCAATTAATCGCTATTACAAGGAAAAAGAAAGTGAAGCGTCTCGTTCCCATTATCCTCCTTTTTACCGCTCTTCGCCTCAATGCTAATGTTACCGCCATCACCGCCATCAACGCCACCATCGGTGTTAACGAAGGAGTGGCCTCGCGCCTTAGGCCTTATACCTTTAAACAGAGGTGCGGGGGATCTTTATATTCCTTACAGCAACGCACGATGACATCGTCAAACTAGCCTATGCACTATATACGTAAGCCCCGTTTTTAAATGAAGATAATAGCTTCCGTCTCCTTAATCCGCCAGTTAACGTCTACTAATATAATATTGGCTTATTTTGGTTGTTGAGGAAATTGTTTACTTTTAAAAGCCCTTTGAATAATATATTTACATAAGTAGTGAAAGTAGTTTCATGGTTCAAATTACAGATTTTAAATAAACTTACCGTCGAACGGTGGGCGTATAATATGGCATCAACTTACGGCCCTAAAACAACCAAAATAAGGTCGTACCTATTACTAATCCACTCATAACAGTAACAATAGACCGACTAACACCCGTTTTAATGGTAATGACCAATAAAATTACCTGCAGTCACGGATACGATATATGACACGTAAGGCGTATCAATTAACGGCTCGAGGCTACGGACCCAGATATGCCTCTTTAACACTTTACGTGTTAAAGAAGCTTCGCGACGTATCCTGAGGATACGCAGTTCGAAGCGGCGAAAGAGGTCAGCCTCTACCATATCATCTATAGAGATATTAGTACAACGTAATATACGAGAAGAATTAGCGATGAGAACTGCGCTATAGCTTCGCTAAGTTGTACTTACGATAATAGGGGAGGGAGAGGTAGCTCTTATAAGTAATCGAGTTTTTACCGCTAGAGAAAAGGTAAGGTTTATAACTTTAAAAGCTCCCTAATCCTCCTCTTAGAGGTTAGAAGGTAGAAGGTAAGGTAAAAAGAGGAAAAAGAGGTAACGATATAATCGGCCGCGGCGGCGGAGGATATAGCGAAAAGGGAGGCTAGAATTAATAAGGTGTTTCCTAATAAGGTAGGACTAGGAGTAAGGGTAGCGGTAGCGCGGCGCGCGATAGCAGTGGCAGCCTGATTGCGCCTATGCTCGCGAGTCAAAAGGTGCCTAAACGACCTGTTTTTACGCGGTATCTATTTACAAGTAAGGTTAGTATAGAAAGTTAGTGAAATAAACTACCTATAAGAGTGGGTTGAAATGTTTAATTGAGATAATAGGTTAAATTTATATGTACCAATTAACTATTCAAAACTTCCATTAGTAATAGGTACACGTCATTACAGGGGTAGAAAAGAAGTTTTACTTAAACCGATAGCGATATATCTTTTTATACTAACACAAAAATACGTAACACTGAGATTACATCCCTATAATACCTTCGCAATTACACTCTTATAAGAATTAAGAACAAACGTCATTAAAGACAATACCTTCAGTGAATATATAAACTAACTAGACCTTTACTATAATTACTACCGCGGCAAAAAATTCCTAATTTAAACCTCTATGATTTTTACCGATATTATACTGTTATTACTAAACCACAGATATATACTATACCACAAACAAACTATTATTACTAAACCACAGAGGAAAATTACGTTACGAACTACACTTTCGTTACTAAATAATGAATATAAGCCGCGTTAGGGGGAAAAAGATTACTTACGTAGATATTAACATATATCTTTATAATTAGTAAGCGGCTACATTGCAAATTACCCCTTTGTAAAGTATACAGTAACATGCTACCCTATAAGTTGCATTCCTAAAAAGTGTATAATAGCGTGCAACTGCCTAAAGGTAGCATTGACAAAGTGCATGGTCAAGTGCTACTACTTGGGTAAGAGGTTATAACCTCTCACCTATGGTATGCACTCTCCAAATACTTCGTGTTTCTTCTGTTTCTTATCCTACTACTACAATTAAATACCAATCTTTACGATTACTTTTCTAACTAAATTAATATATTGAGATATTACCGACAAAAAAGATATAATTTAGAAACAAAGTTATTTATTTCGGTTTCAAATTTTAAACACAATATAGGTTTCGGTCTCATCTTCAATAAGCTGATTTATTTCGTTGGTTAATTTTAAGATGGTACATATATATTCTGAAACTTTACTGGTTATATTGATAATGTAGAGTTAACATTAAATATTAGTATTTATATTATTCAGTAATAAATTGACAACTATTATGCAGTATGTAACGCGTTCACTTTTGATATAGATATTCAAGTTATTCGGGTTATATATTATACGATGAATCTATTTGAAATAAGGTTTTTCCACAAATATCATTCTGATAGACATGAATGGGTTTTATATAGGAAAGCGTATTATTTATTAGCGGAAGTTAGATACGTTAAAAACAACAACTTATATAAAGAAAAGATATGTATTTTTCTCTGAAGATTCAAGCATTCATTTTCATGACGATGAGATATTCAAATAAAATTGCAGAATAAATGAAAATTGATAAAAAATAAATTGTTATTGAAAAAATCGTCATTAAAAGGAAAAAGCTTACAAATATCAGTACTACAGGAGGGTGACTATTTATAAAAAAGGAATGATGTTAGTTGTTGGAACACTAGTAATCGCAGTGCAGTCAGTCAACTTTACTGTAAGTAAAGTTGACTATAATGACTAC
Organism: Anisogramma anomala; assembly: GCA_038502455.1. Taxonomy (NCBI): domain Eukaryota; kingdom Fungi; phylum Ascomycota; class Sordariomycetes; order Diaporthales; family Gnomoniaceae; genus Anisogramma; species Anisogramma anomala. The sequence goes on along the minus strand of JASMMZ010000010.1, from coordinate 5,660,073 downwards.
AAGTTGAATGTATTATTTTGTGGGTCTATTGTAAATTCAAGTACAGTATACGCCCACTTTACACTAGTGCACAAGCTAAGAAATTAGCTATACAGATCAGTGTGCAGAACGGCTAGCAGTCTGCCAAACCTAGAATAATACATCCACTACTTAACCATGCAATACTAATGTTACTCTGACCACGTTTCGAATCGATAACATTACAACGTCTCAAGTCCCACCAATACTGATTAGTGCTTATTAGGTTAAGTATTGTGGATATTACTATATACCCTCATAGATAGTATACATAAGTTAAGTAGAAGTGCGCTGTATTATAAGGTGCACTCTTGTAGAGTACACAGTAACGTGTTACGCTGCAAGCTACACTCTTATAAGAGACAAAGTGCATCATACATAGATCGGTCTGGAATGGCTATTCCAGACCGATGGAAATGCGTGGATCGGTCTAGAAGAAACATTCTAGAGTAATATGCTCTGAGTGGAGGGCTTATAAGCTTTTACCTATGACGTACACCTCTGGATGCTTTTTTTTAATCATCATCTTTTATACCATAATACCAATTACTTTGATTAATTTCGAAAGACTTTAATTCAGTTAAACCTTATAGGTTTAAACCTTAACCAATACTAATTAGTAACCGATTAGGTCAACTATAAATAGCTAAGGAAGAAAGTGACAAATACAAATGAAATACCTATAACGAGATATTGTAACGGTCTTAATTACCTGCACTTTAACACTATGACTTATAAAAACTATACAGAAGTGTGGAATTACGTGGGAGCGTCGAAAGACCCAAAGCGTTATAAGACTATAAAATCCGAAATAACTTTCAAAAGAATAACCCTGTTTTGTTGACCGCCAACTTATATTAATGTTTTAAACGTACCCAGACTCTTTTAAAAGGGTTTCCTATTACGCATCAGGTTACGTAAGCAAAAAACACCAAGTTTCGAAACCTTTCGCTAAAACCCATCCGATTTTCGACAATTTACACCGATCGCTTTACCAAAATCGATTATATACAAAAAACCAAACTGACCGCCTTAATAACATCGGTTATAGACCAAGTAACTAATCTATCCCTTTACTAAATTTTGTTTCAGCACGCTAATACGGACCAACTATTAAATACTGAACCATACAATTACATTCCTTTTACTTTACCTAATTTTCCACGTTTACCCTATACATTTTATATTCTATACCCACAACATTTTAAGTTTCATTAGCCGTTCAGCTAATATAATATTACCAATGCTAATAAGAACTAATTTAAAACGTTTAATGAATTTATAGTTACGTTTTATTTACGTTTCGTTCAAAATTTATTTACATTGACAAATGTTAATAAGCTTCATTCCCACTACTTTGGTAATATTAGTTACACAATAAGCAACTAACTGATCCTTTCACTAAATTCTGTTACGGCACGCTAATACGGACCGATTACCAAATACCTGATTATGTAATTATATTTCCTTTACTCTGCTTACTTTTCTACATTCACCCTATTTTTTTACGTTTAAGTTTACATATATTCTGTAATGATCACACTAAATACCCGTGAGTATATAAAAGGTGTCAGAGGGTTTATGTTATCAAGAAGGTAGCAGCGGTGCTGAGCGAACAATATCGCAACCGTGCAAGTAATGATCAAAAGCCGTAAGGCTATTCAGAATATACTGAGACTGAATACTTAGATTGACAACTGAAGAGATATGAAGGAAATACTATCTATGTGGTGCTGACCGTGTCTTTATATATTTAATCCTTCATACGCCTTCAGTGCTGGATCATGTTGGATCGAAACATGATCCCAATGACCCTGGATCTGTTGGATCAAAACATGATCCCAATGATCCTTAGTGCGTAATCCTAACCCTAAGGTTGCTGACATAAGAGATATATGCCCACCTGATGTGTTGGACATTAGGTTCTTAGTGGCTTAGCCCCATACTGGCCTGTGTTCTGACCCTCCGATGTTCTTAAGTCATAACATATTCGCCCTGTTTTTACGTTCGCCTTACCTCTATATGTATTTGATTTATTTAATTTTTCTTAACCGTTTAACCAATTTAACTTTATTGAACTTTAATGAAGTTATTTGAAAACGGTTAATCAATTTATAATTACGTTTTATTTATTTATATTAGTAAACGTTAATTACCTTTTCCGAACCTATAATAACTTTACCAACGAATTTCATAAAAGCTAACGAATATTTAGATTAACTCTTTATATATACGTCGTTTCAGAGTAATATTTTAAAGCATTTAAACCTGAAATTGTAAACTAATAAGATCGAGGTACTAATAAAGGAGTTGGATCTTTATGTAGTAAACACTTATATTATCAACATAATTTTCAACTATTATAACGGCTAATTACAAGGACGCGACTTATTGAACGGTTCTAGGGAGGACTTCATGAACTGGACGCCTGATATATAATGAATGATCGATAATACAATTTCAAAAATCTTACGGAAATAACTACGAAATAAAGGTATTAATACAACCGGTAAAAATAATAGCCGTATTACCTAAACCCTAATAATAATAGTCCAATTTATAAGAGTTCATGAAAGGAAGTTACGTAAAGAAACATTAAAAACACCTTCTTAAAATAAAAAAAAAGAGGAAAAAAGCTATAGGAAAAGGAAGGCCTATGTGTATAACCCAAACCACATCCTTAAGAAAAGGAAAGGCTAAGTAGGTATTTCGGGCTACAATTTCAAGGGAAAAAAAGATTGTAAGGGAAAGAAGGCCTGTGTAGGCCATAAGGAGGAAAAGAACTTCCAAGGAAATAAGGCTTATATGGGCCGTAAAAAGGAAAAGAACTGCTAGGGGGAAATGTCCATATAAGCTGCAAAAAAAAAAGGACTGCTAGGGAAAAGGGCCTATATATATAGTCCAAATTATAGCCTTAAAATAAGGGAGGTCTAATAAAAAAGGAGGCGAAATAAAGTCTCGATATGCAGTCTAGGCTGCGATTCCAAAAGAAAGAAAGGCTAGATACGCAGTTTCCAATCGACTACGAATCCCAAGTCCTGCTGTAATTACAACATTCAACCGATAAAGAATTCTAAGATCTGCCGCGAATACAAAAAACTCACCGCTCGTTTAATTCAAAATTGGCTATAATTACAACACCTATACCGATTGAACTAGAAGATTCGACTACACCACACCAATCTAAGCCGATACTTCAGGAGGAGAAAGAGCCCAATACTTTATACATAACTAGGCCCCTACAGAGGAATAAAAGCGCTCCTGTCACCACAAAAACAAGTTACCTACACACGAAAAGAAACTACTTACAACAGTATTTCACCACTTCTACTTACATACAACGCCCTAAAGTACGTATTCAAAATATATACGATGTTTTTAATACCTATTATAACTATTTATATTACGAGGAAAGTTACGTAATCTATTCAATAATAATACTGCTTTATTACAAGTAGAAAAAAATAGAAAAAAAAAGAAAAAAGCTTTACCTGAAACGATGACATATACTACTATTACTATCAAATAGAAATATCGCTACTTATATATAACTGTCATTACAGAAACTACTAATTTGGACCTCTTATAATTAATATTACAACAATACTGTTACTACTAGTCTATAAATACGGAGTATACAAGGAAGAAAGAAAAGATTGCTTGTATGGATATTATTATATACCCTTATAAATAGTATACATAGGTTAAATAGCAGTAAACTATATTGCAAGATGTATTTCTGTAGGGTGTATGGTAACGTGTCACGTTGTAGGCTGCACTTTCGTAAGACACAAAGTGCATAATACATAAATCGGTCTAGAAGAAGAATTCCAGAGTAATACGCTCTGGGTAGAGGGCTTATAAGCCCTCACCTGTGGTATACACCTCTGGATGCTTCTTCTTTAATCATCATCTTTTATATTTAAATACCAATCATTCTGATTACTCTTCAAAGACCTTAGTTTACGTTAAACCTATAGGCTTGAAACCTCAACAATAAGTATAGATTAGCTAAGTAGAAGAAGAAGCTACTTTCCAGTTATGTTTCATGAAAGTCTAAGGTAGAGGAAAAATTCTTGCGGAAAGCCTCTACTATTATGTCGGCTTTTTACGGCAATAAGTAGAGAAGATTCTCAGATATAGTCGGTTGTTTACGGTAATTTAGAGGTGGAGACGGTATCGTTATTAAAAATACTAAGAAATATTCATTAAATCCTACTCAAAAAAAAGCGTTGAGATTAACCACCTAAAGTCTCAAAGATTATCAAATTGACAAACAGGTAAGTAAACCCTACTACAGGTGCTACTACTACAAAAACGAGTGAGTTCCGCAGTTTTTAACCTTTAACAATAAATGATTTTCAACCCTAGTCTCTATACCACACTTTGTACTCTATATCAATTCTTCTTTTTACACCACCTTTTTTCCTTACCCTACGTCCTAATCGTAAATTGAATTATTAATATCGTTACACCAAGCGAAAAACCCAGGAATTACCTAATCGTTTCAAAAAAGACACTTCGTGCAACTTTACACTGAGTATACGAATACCTATGCTTCCAAATTACTAAATCTCTTACCTAAAACACCAAGTCTATACACCCCCAAATCCTCAAGTTCCTTAACCTTAAGATATCCTTTGACCAAAAACGAATGAAGAAAATCTATGGCCTCGGATGTGTTATAGGCTAGTACCTGGCTAGTGTTACTAGAGATTCAATTCTAGTAGTTTTACACGCTCCTGCCATGCTCTAGAGCAGGGAGGAAGCTTCTTAAAGACACGCTACCTCATGTCATATGACTGGGGAGAGGGTTGCACTATCTTAGCTCCATATCTGCTCCCTAGCAGGGACCTTTCCTCTCCTTCTTCTTCATCGAGGTTTATAGATAGAATCTGACCACCCTGAGCGACAGCTCTGGCTTTAGTCCTTTTACAGGATGCCTCTTATCCGCCTATTTTAACCAAAACCTATAGAGAAGTAATACGATGAAACGTTTACTGAATAATATTTAACCAACTACATTAGCTGGTAAATCTTTGAATCTAACGCTGGCGGAGAGGTTAATCACGCTTCTTTCATCTTTCAAAACTATCGTAAATTCTTCAACTACTAGACCATTGACATAGAAGAGATGCTTTAAAATTGAGTTAGATCCATGCTATAAAAAAGTTAATTAACATGGTATTTACGTTTCAAAAAAAAAAAAACTTATTAAGATTGGTTAAAAATATCTTTTTCGAATCAGCCTAATGTAAAGAACCATTTTGAAATCTTAATCGTTAAAAATCACGAAGAAAAGGTAAATACGTTAAAAAAATTATCGTCTTTACATACGCGTTAGGGTACTACCTCTTAATCCTTAGTTGATTTAACCTTTCCGCTAATACCAAATTTTTATACACCGATGATAAGAAACCTGTTAATTTGTTCAACAGCTCAACATCTTCATGAGACAACACGGACTACGTTTTTAGTGGCGGTGAAGCACGTAAATCTGTGGCCACTAACGCCGTAAAACGAATTAACGTCGATGCTATCTATCAGTAAATTGATAAAAAAGGGCAAATCTTTTGATAACTCTTTTATAATAATTAAATATTTCATTCTTCCCAAAACTTTCTTCAAAATCGTAAGACCACACAAATTCCTCAAAGTTTCCTTTAAAATCCTCAGGTCCTTTGAAATAAAGCTTTCCATGGCAGGTACTTCTATATATGCGAGCCTACCACAAGTATTACCAAAGAATCTTTCACTTCAGGTCACGAAACTAGCAATTACCTCTAGTATCGCGACTCGGAAGTTTCAAAATTTAAGTCAACGGGAAAAAAATACTATCAACGACTCGGACTATTATCGTGACCTTTCTCCCAAACCTGGTGAAATAGTCAATATTAACTATGAACTAATTACTGATTTCGAAAATAATTGGAACGATGTGGAAAAATATAATGTAAAACTTTACAATTTATTAAATACGAAGATAATTCCTTTTTTGAACATCTATGAGTAAATGGAGGTTCCCCCCTTAGGTTTACATTCACTGTTTCTTAAATTCTCAAAGGGTATGCCAAAAACAACTCCCTAACCTTTCTAACGAAAATGAAAAACATTCAAAATATTTATATTAATACAGAAAGCTATTTCGAATACGATGTTTACTTTACGTAAGATTGTGCGAACTAATTCATAATAAGGTAAATAATGATAATACCTTTAAAAAAAGAGAAAACACTCCAAAGAAATCCTTAATTAAATAATTAACAAATTTATATTGTACTAGCAAGTAATAGAGAAGGCAAACGTTAGCGAAGGTACATTTTATAAGTAGTTATGTATAGTTGTTACATGTGTTAACAATTTTCAATACGTTTTACAACGCCTAAATATCGGCTGTAAAGGCTTTTTCAATCAATTTCCGTGTCTATTTACAGCTATTATATCCCATACACCAAAATCGGTTGGTATATCTCCCTAAACTAATAACTTTCGCGATTAGAATAAATAAGATCGAGAAATAATACATTATATTAATTTGAAATGAGAGCGGTCCTAATACTTAATATCAGTTCCAATTTTTTCGGATGGGAAACAATAATCACATTAGCTTTGACGAAAGCAAACCTTAAAAGAATTTGATAACCATAAAAACTATTATTATAATTTTGGCAAAATGTACAAAATATATAACAAGTCAGGTTATAAATTATTTCGCTATCCTCTGGAGAAACATTATTAACACATTTAATATATTACACTCAATATATTATTTCATCCGTATAAAACTACCCGAATTATATCGTAAATTACAACGGTAAAAAAAAAAATCAACGATAACTATACGTTTAATTCAATCACGTAGTATAAAGATACAGTTTTTTACGAAACCTAATGATGAGCCAGCTAAGCTTCCCTATACTGCTTAAATGGTGAAAAAAACTTATATTTACTTTGACTAAACTCCTAACCCTTGACATATCTTCAACCTTTGCAATCGTAACGACAATTATACGTTATAAGATATCATTCTAGATATAGGACCAATGATTTATTTAATAGGAGGATAGTTTTAATACCTCGTATTAAAAATGAAAAACATTATTTATACAAAAATCAACCATCAAAATATTGGCAAAGATTAAGTTAGTTTTGGTTTTCACTAATAACTATGGTTATAAAAAACAACTACTATTCAAACTGTTATTCAACCAATTAGATTTTATATGATTGAAACCCCTATCTCAATCCTTCTTAATTTGGAAGATATGATAATCCTCGGCGTTAATGTTAATATTAACATTGGTAAACTGATTAAAAACAGCTAGAGGGTTTTTTTCTCCTCCAAATAAGGGTATTTTGGTTCTAACTCTAAGTTCTAAAGGCAATGTTACTAAACCTAACGGAGTAAGAAATACGTTAATTATACTGGCGTTGCAAGTATCTGACTGTTGATAGGCTGAAAAAAATCCTAAAATCAACAAAGTATAAAAACATAGAATGTTTTTCTTTGAAGGTTATGAAAAAACTTTGTTGCTATTATTGAACATGTATTTAACCCCTCGAAAAATTTAAGTTTATATTCAAATTGATAAAGATGTTAGTAGGCTTTCATTGTTGCAATGTAATCGATTCGAATTACTGTGGTCGAAGTAACTGGTGCTGCATTAATGTTGGTTGATTGTCTGAGGTATAAGTTCTAAGTTTAGCAGACTACTAGCCAGTCTGCACACTAATTTGTATGGCCATAGGCTTTGGCTTGTGCTCCACTTTAATGTGGGCACCTACTGCACTGTACTTGCAATTCAGTCTCATAAACTGCAGCCAATTTTGCAGTACGTACAATCAACTTTACTTACAGTAAAATTAACTTAATTGTACTGTATTTGACTACTATTTCAATACTATCAGCTTTTTTTTTGTACCTGTACGCGAGTAAGTTTGCTATTAATTAGTGGAAGCCTCTAAAATCCCTCCTTGATCTACAATTTAACAACAAGTCAGACCCCTGTTAATTTCGATAATTTGTACTGGAATTTATATTGATTAAAGCCTTTCATGGCCCTTTTGCTTTACTTCTCTGGAACCTCCATTCCCCGACTCTTATGCACAGGTTTTTCGCTACAAACTTATACGCATGACAAACTTATACAACACTAATTACATATCTTTTTCGAATAATTTAAACTACTGCCATTACTACCTTTTCCATTAACATCATTACACTAGTAATCTTTGAGTTTGACAGGGTAAATTTGTTCCTCTACGTTACGTTTCAAGTAGTTCACGTAGCCCTCGATTCGTATAATAAACGTATTATTGTCCACAAACCATTCTAGTATGCCGTTGAGCGTATCTTTGGTCATAACATCGGTGGGATTATTTTTATAATTAATACACCAGAACTCATCGATTTCCTAGGCTTCGTATACTTTACTTAAATTTATTACGCTTATTATTAAACGTTTTTCATTAGTTATATCTAGGTTTAATAGGCATTCATAAAAGCTCTGGAAGTTAGTATATACTAATATAGGTATCGGAGGTTATCCTAGCTATTTGGTGATAATCCTTAGTATATCGTTAGTTACCATACCGATGTCAAAGTTTGTTATTATACTGTAGATTTATAAATTTAATACGTTTCGTATCATACGTTTATACTTACTAGATGTCCAATACATAAGGTTTTTGATAATTGTAAATTGCCCCTTTTACTTTTCCTTGTTAACAAGTATTATTAGAAAGCCGATTCCCGATAAAAAGTTAATATTGTTAGCAAATAATCTTTTTACAAAGATTATTAGCTTCGCTTTCGTTAGATTTACCGAAACCATATTAATTCCTCCTTCCAAGTAATCCAATTGTTCCCAAATCCTTTTATTTAGCTTATAAAAGTCCTTATCTTATGGATTTTGTTTTTATACCGCAATGGAAAGGTCGTACGATGCTGATAGTTGATATAGCGTAGCTATATAGGTTATATGAGCCTTTTTCTCCAGGTGTTTTTGTAATTTTACCTCGTCAGCTTCATCGATAATAGTTAGGCTCGTAAATTGCTTTTTTTTTTGTAGGCTAATGTAAATACCGCTTTCATCCTTAATACCATAGATATGAATTAACAATCTATTAAAGTCAAGTTATATACCTTCAATCAACATTTCGATTTGTTTATACTTTGAAAAACCTGACTTTTTGATGGCACGTTATTCCGTCACCACAAACCTAACATCTCAGAAGATAAGGGTATCATTAGTTTATATACCTATAATATCAAAATCTTTGCCTTTTGTAATTAGTAAACACAAGTTAAACGTTAAAGTCTTTATACCTAGCCTATTTTTAAAGTACGTCTCATACGTCTAAAACCAATAAACATTTATTTCGACTAATCTGTGGAAGTTTGATATAACGCATTACCATATTGACCGAAAACTTATACCTTAGTTTATTTGGCAGTTTTAACAGTACAATCCATTGAAGATTGGTGGCAGATTGCGTATAATGTTACGTAATATCCCGGATATTAAGTGTAAACTAACCTTTTATGCTAATAATCAAAATGGTAATAATTAAAACAATTAAATGTTAGTTATTCTTCTAGATTATATGTGATTAGGTAAAGATCTAGTTCATACTTTAATTATCGTATCCTTAGGCGATTAACCGTAATTTTTCATACGGCCGGTAAGTAGTTTGGCTGTTAACCTCGTAAACTATCCTTAATTTAAAAATAGTCATGTCTTAGGCTTTAAATTACGTCAATAACACCAATTTTGTAAACCCTAGTAAAAAACAAGGTTGTTAATCTCCACTTAGTCTCTCTTTTTAAAATAGCTTACCTGGTGTATTAATAATACCTTTGTCACGTAGCTTAAAAATAAGTTCTCTGTCAAAATTTTCCTCTTAAAACACTTATACCGTTATATATACCCTTCGAAGCCTATAATATCCGTCGCTGTCCTCCTCTTTGATGTATATCCTCCTCTTCAATTTATATCCTCCTCTTAGGTGGTTTTCCACGCCGTCAACATTTTATTAACTTATCAATGATCGGTTCAAAAGGCTTATATTAGCTAATTCGTTCGGTTCAAAGGTCATCAACATTAGGATCTCTATTGAATTTGAAGGTTTTCTATACGGTTTAATCTATGTAACTCGGACAGTAATAAGGCCATTAGTAATTTCAACTACTATATTTAAGTTGATTATACTTAAGATTTCATACGGCCCATTCTATTTACCTAGCTCTCGTCACATATGGATTTTACTTTAAAAAAGAAGAGATAAAACGCTTATTATTAATGGTTTGTTTTTGGTATTAAGGTTATCGTTAACCTAACAGCGTATCGATTCCTTCCTAAGTTTTTCAGGACTTTGATATATATCATAACACGCTTTTGGGTATTTTTGACGATGGTGGCGACTTAGTTATTATACGTAGGCAGGCCTTAAATACCAGCAAAGTTGGTATAAATCTGTTAGGGCTAACAATATTGTCAAAACCCTTTACCAATATCTAAAACCATATTTTTTGGTTTGTAAAGCTTTCAATTTCTAATGTAAGGATATAGTAGACCCTTTATAAAAGAGCGTAAGCCCTTCCGACCTTACTAATACTCTAGAAAGTCTTAACGGAAACCTTTTTATACTAAACCCCTATCGATTTAACATTATCTAACAACTTTATCGTACTAAAGTTGATGCCGGCATCATAAATTAGTACGTCTGGTAATCTAAAGAACGTGACAATTCACAAAGTACGTAATACCTCCTATATTTACTTTTTAGTATTGGTTTTAGGAAAATTAACGTCATAAACAGCTGTAACGGAATCCACAATGTAAAGTACCGGCTTACCGTCTAAATTAAATACATTCATAACAACCTCAGAGTTAAAGTCTTAATTTTCTTTTAACTTGAAGTTGAACCTTATAAGGGTTTTGGGGTACGTTTCAGAGTGGTAACAAAGCTGTTGAATTTCTATCAGTGGTAATAAATATACATCTTCCTAACTAATCGCCTTAAAAACCTTATAAAACATGTTAGTTACTATGTAATTGAACCTGTGATATAATTAATAAAGTTTCGACTTCTTCAGGTTTAATACTACTGCCTATAACCTTTAAATGTGAAACTAGAGATACCCCTATTTAAAGCTAAGTAAAAAACTTTTTAGCTTTTAAATTATATAAATCCGTTAGTTTAAACGTCAACTTTAATGCCGAGGTTCCTTATATCTTTAAAGTGAAGTAGAAAAGGGGTAAGGGATTCCAAAATATATAAAGCAATAGGGCCAAAAATAATATTAAACCACGTTAATCCTAAACAAGATACCTCTTTTCTAAAGTTAAAGCTAACCTTAGTTTTACTAGAATCCGTATAGTCAAGTTCTGTAATAGTATTAGCATCCCTTTGTAACGCGACATATGACGAATAATCTTTTATTAAATACCTTACCGCCCTCGTATATAGTATAATCCCTTAAAAAAAACTTACTCTGTATAATGATTTTAAATAGTAAAGAGGTATATAAGGCTAGAATTTTTATTATTACATCGGCGGTAGAGGTTTTTACCTGTCAGATTATACAAAAAAACATGGTCAATAATTTATTATATTGCTTTTGGGCCGGTGTCAGTATCTTTATACCAGCCAATAATCATAGGTTTATTTTCCTCGTGTTTAACTTTATTGCCTTTGAACTTTTTAACTTATTCGACGTAATTTCAATTAAAAATGAAAAGGAATTACATGTAATACATTAACTTCTTGTATTTACTCTCGGTGGTATTGTGACGTGTTAAATAGCAGCCCTTCTTACCGTGAATCTAATATCTCTTAGCATTTATAATACACTTTCTTGGCTGGTTTAAAAACATTGAAGAAGAAGAATACTCTTTTCCGTAATTACGTCCCCAGATCCGAGCCTTCCATTAACCGTATAAGTCAGGCTTCCTATACTAACAATTAATGTAATACGTATAGGAGGGGTTTTCTTAAAATTCCGAAACTTAAAGGTATATACTAGTCGAACAGAAAACTCGAGCTGTTACAGTCGCTAACAAAGAACGCAACTAGCTAAAAGAACTCTTCGTAGGTGGCATTTCATCCAAAAAGGCATATTTTAACTTTTTGTAACCTATAATAGCTTGCCGGACCTGCTAATATAAGGTGTTTTGGCCAGATTCTACGTTTCCCATTACTCATTAATAAAACATTAGCCTATTAAACATCTAGTTAAGGAGGTCCATCTTATTCATCATCTCTTCTTTGTAATCTAATATATATTACTAATTAATAATATTCTAATTGTTAAGATAATAGGCAAGATCTATATTGTATTCGAAATAGCCTTTTAGGCCGTCGTAAATTTTGCGGAAGGGGAAGTAATTCATCAAGTACTAGAGGTAATAATCCTCGGCTTAACAGGTAAGTATGTTGGGAAATAACAAGTGAAAACCTTGTAATTTAAACTTTATTTAGCGGTCAATATTGAAGAATGGAAGTAATTCGACATCGAGGAGATTATACGACTTACTGTTATACTTCTCTTTTTCTCCCTAAACCTTAACAAACGTAATAATTACCGTGTAATCCGTATCCACTATTGGAATACGTTGTGGGGTAAAGGTAATGTATTAATTATAGGGACCCTCCAGATCCATCGACTGGTACTAGGAAAGGTGTTAAAATTATAGGTACTAGTGGATAAGGTAATTATCTTTAGCGTGTTTTAAAATGAAAAGACTAGTGGTTGTAACTATAGTAAGCTCGTGTGTAAAGCCAGTCCTTCCTTAATTCAGCTGCTAAAATTATATATACTAAAAAACTTGGCGGAAAGAAACTTAAGGGTTTCCGCGGGCTTGGTAATAATCCTCTTAGTATTAAAGGGTACATCGAGGTTCTTACTTAATTAACTAGTGAATTTAAAGAATTACGGGTAGGATAATAAATTCTTTAGGGACAGTAACACTAACTTATTGGAAAACTTATGCAATAGAGTCTAAAAAACCTTATCTAGGCTTAGGTAGGTTCTTACGAAAACATATAGGGGCGTTAAAGAATACTATCTCTAACAATATCTTTACTCCTTCCTTATATCTATTAATGGTCTTTATCAATTACATATTCGTATAATAGTTTCATAAGGTTACCTTTTCCCCCTTTATTTACCAGGAGTTCGACTTCTTTACTAGCAAGTTTACTTTTTATCCTAGATTTGACCTCCATATCTATTTCCTTTCACATACCCAATATCTATTCGTTAAATTATTCGTAAAATTCTTTATGGGTGGCAGGTCTTATATTACGTCCGGTAGAATCTGAATCGAGAATAAAGTACCTAATATAGTTCTTCAGGTACTCGGGGATAAAGATTCAATCGACGTCGGTAAACTAGATATTTTCTTTGTAATACCTAACGAATATAACTCCAAGGTTCTTAATTGCCTTTTTACGGTTGGCGTCGTTAACAGTGTTAATTCCAGCGCATTCTAAAGCCATCGTAATAAAGATTAAGAAGTGTAGTAGGAAAAATAGTGTTATAAAACGGTAGTTAGTAGGTTTGTAGTCAAAGTTAGTATAAGTTAAAGATCGCAAGATTTAGTCGTATTTGCGATTTGAAATTTGCATTAGTGGTACCCGTAGAATTAATAACCATGATGATACTAACTTAGTCGTTTACTAACTTAACAACTTTATAATCTTTGAGACTTTTAGATGGTTGATCTTAATGCTTTTTAAAATGATTAATAAAGATTTATTAGTGATTTCAGTAGCGATACCGTCGTTCACTTATAGATTGCTACGAATAGCTACATAGCTTATAAGTTTTCCCTACTTGCTGCCACAAACAGCTTCATACCGTATAGGAGGCCTTCGTAAAAACCCTTCCTGTATCTTGCCTAAACAAAGAATAATAATAAGAAATCAACTTCTTCTTCTACTTAGCCAATTTTTACCTAACCTAATATGCAATTACTAGTATTGGTAGCCCTTTATCATTGCAATGTAGTCGATTTGAATCATTGTGTTAGAAGTAACTGGTGCTGCATTGATGTTGGTTAATTATTTGAGGTGTAGGTTCTAGGTTTAGTAGATTGCTAGCCAGTCTGCACGCTAATTTTTATAGCCAAACGCTTTGGTCTGTACCCCACTTTTAAGTGGGAACCTACTGCACTTCACTTGCAGTGCAGTCCCACCAACTGCAGCCAATTTATTAGTAAATACAATCAACTTTACTTACAGTAAACTTGGCTTGACTGTACTGCATTTGACTAATATTTCAACAAAAGATTTTGATTACAAAATTCCCTTTCATATGTTCTACTTGAATAATACGCTTATTCTTCATGCTTTTAACTTAGTAACCTCTTGTTACAAAGCTAAATGCCTTAAATATTTATCGAAATACAAAACGTAGAAAACTTTGAAAATATTGTAAATTAATATATATCTATAACCATCAGATGTCTTCTTTTTTAATATTGATACTAATTTTACGATAGCGGCTTTCTAAACAAATGTGAAGATAATGACAAAGTAATGAAAATAAGCATTTGTTGAGGCCTAGTGAAATATTGAAAATATCGAGAAAGTAAACACACTACTTAGCAAAGTGTATAATATCCTTACGTTAGAGATTGGGAGTTTTACGTATTAAGAGGTATATTTTTAGATGGCGGTAAAAGGCCTCAATGATCCTATAGGTTCCAATGATTTGGTGCCTATATTATTTATTTTGGGAACACATCCTTGTCTAACGAGTGAATTACCGTTATTAGCGAGTATCAAAACGAAATTTGTAGCGTATGATAAAGTATTAAAGTAACTAGGGGAGGGATTGGAACTGCGTTAAGTTAATAACGCTCTTAATACCAAAAACTTTATTATGATGATCAACGTACTCTTTTTTGCCATTACAAAGTAAAATCCTTGTATGACGAGATCTAGGAAAATAGTATAGTCTATTTAAGATATTAAATACCGTTAACCATAAAGTAGTTGTTGAAACTGTTAATGGTTTTACAACGTTCCGTATAACTTAAGTCAAACCTTATATTAAGGCGACTAGCAATAGCAATGTCGAAAAAATCCTTAAGCTAAGCGAATGTATTAACATTACCCCCATCCCCTCGTAATTTACAAATCTATGGAACGACGAATACGCGTCCGATTACTAGAGATAAGGAATGTTAAGGATATAAAAAAATACACTGGGCCTGATTTACAATATTATTTGAGTTAACAGGAAATAAAAGGATTAAGACTTAGTTATGAAGTTTCGGTCATAAGATATTATTGAAACCTTCGAAAAGCTTTTGAAAAATAGAGATATAGTTGAAACCAATGGATTCCATATTCGAGGAATTATATAATTTGTATTTAAACGAGACTTTTACCTCTAAAAGCTAAATGTTACAATTTTCAAGTCAAGAATTATACAGGGAGTTAGAAACATAACCAAGGGATGGTTATACGAAAAAATACGATAAATCGTTTCAGGGTATGGTGATTAAGGCAAAACCTGGATCCTTATACGATCGTCGACGAATGAAAAGATTAGCTAATATTGAATAGTAGTTTTCACAACAAGTTTACTAACGAAACCAGAAAGAAGTTTTACTCTTAATAGTTGTAATATTACTTAAATGTACACACAATTGGCAACTGAATTATGAAAAATGTTTTTATTATGATTACCGCAAAGGCTCCACAATGAATATACTCCAAAGACGGTTATATAATATATTAAGCCCTCATACGAACTAACTAAAGTTTACCTCTATTAGTTCCCAACTTATAAGTCGTACATTAAGTCGATGTTAGTTATAAAATATTTAACCTACGACCTGTATTTATTAGTTACATAAAATGAAGATTTAAGTTTAGTAGGTATGCAAACCAATGATACTATTTTTGTCGGAATTGATGGCCTTATGGTATCAAAACAACAGGCGATTAAAACATTAACATTTTGGAATTATTAATCGGTTGCGACTCTAGCAAAAGGTAAATATATTAACTTTAATAGATCTTCAATCCATCAATATAATGTTAAAAATACTTATCTTAGTTTTTATAAAAAGGAGTAAGGCGTTGACTTGGCTATGGTTAATCATATTAGCTTGGTTAAGAATTAAACATATTTAGAGTAATGTGTTCGTGGTAGTTAAATGGTGATCTTATATCAACCGTAGGTCTTCTACTATTCATTGATAACTATATACGTATAGAATCCAAAAGATAAACTTTGAATCGATTAAGTAAAAGGTTGAAGTAGTACATAGAAAAATTAAACCAGAGGATTAATATAATTCCGATTAACCTATCAGGAACAAAATGAATAATTTTGACAGACGGTTCCGTTATAAATAAATTATTTTTTCGTGATGAATCAGGGTTTCCATAACCATAGTGGATAAAAACAAGTTATAAAAACACTAGTTTAGTATAACTAGAAACCTAATCTATCAAACCTCCGTTAAGTATAAAATGATTATTCGAAACTTGTTAGCTATAAAGGTATACAAAATGATGACCGAATTCAATATCGACATAATAATATGGAAAACCCTTAATATTATTACCAGGCAACATAAAATTTCTCTTATTCCAATAACAATTTCTACTGACTCGAAAATTCTATTCGAATACCTTTTGAAACTTGAAACTACCAATGAAAAATGTCTGATAATAAATGTAATACAATTCTCTCAAACTTACAAAGAAAGAAGATTAAAGAATTCAAATAGATCAATGAGAAAAATAACTCGGTTAATACTATATGGAAATTAACGTGAAGTCATTGAAAAAGTTTGTAAATACTAATAAGCTAATTATACAAATCGAAAGCTATATTAATAGGCCACTGAAAAAGGTCAAATTACGTATCAATGAATGAAGTGATCCTGGAAAATTGGAAAACTACCAGGAAATTAAAACTTGAGAATCAATTGATTAGTTATTGGTAGGGTTTCAGACGTTGCAACATTTTCGGTTTGATTGGTCAAATCAACAAGATTATTACAATAGTCAAGTGGTCTATGTATTGTTCTAGGTTTAGCAGACTGATAGCCAGTCTGCACAGTAATTTGTATGGATAATTGCTTGGACCGTACCTTAGTATGAAGTGGGTATATACTGAACTTGACTTACAGCTAATACAGTAGGCCTAAAAACAATACACTCAAATTTCAGTTAATATAGTCAACATAACTGTAAGTAAAGTTAACCTACTCCACTGAAATTACTACTATTTCAACACTAACGGCTTTTTGGTTTTTACGCGCGCATTAGTGAGGTCGACTAAACTTTTCCGGTCACCGCCGAATTAGATCCTCGTTAACTAGCTCAACCTCTATTAATTCTAGTTGATTTTCGTACCCAAATTTGCTCCAATTACTTCTAATTTCCCTACGGCTCCGAATCTCAACTTTCTCAATTCTTATACATAAGTCCTTCGCCACAAAATTGTGCGTACTAGCCCACCGCTACCATTAGTCTTTTCAACCCACGTAAGTTAATTAAAGCGTCAGAAGGCTTACCATACATGGGTTAGTTGGGCTACTACCATTACTATTATTACTGATACTACTAGCTATTTTAACTAATGTAGGTTAGGTTAATTTTTGATTTTATTGAAACTACATAGGTTAATTAACCTATTCTTACCCCCAATTCAATCGTATTATTTCAAGAAATTGCTATCGCCATTCCCCTAGTAATATTCCAGTTTATTAGTATATTCTTGTTTTCTGGCACGTGATATATCCTTGCCAGGTAACCTGTCAATATAATTTTCGATATATATAGTTGCCTATTGGCGTTCACAAATCTTTCAGGGCCTTATTTTTCGATACTTTTGTTATAGCATTAGTAGTATTATCCTTCCCATTAATCTATTGAAACTCACTAATTTCTCTATCTTTGTAAGCTTTACGAAGTGCTATTACATCGATTATCAGGCGGTTTTCACTCATGGTTCCAAGCTTTAAGTGTTATTTAAATAGGAATTTTGAATTAGTACCAATTACCACCGGGATAGAAAGAATTTTTAATTACTTGGTAACGAAGTTAAGGTTTTTCCACAGTGCTATGCCTATATTAAAGCCCACCATTATGCTGTATACTTCTAAAATAAGTATATTACGTGTAATCGTCTTATATTTGACGGATGTCTAATGAATTTAGTTACAGATAATGCTAAATTGGGGTTTTCGCCTATCTTTATCAATAAGTTTTATTAGACAGTTGATTTATAAGGACAAGACGGTATTATTTATAAAGGATTTATCCGTATAGATTATTAACTTGTCTTTCAACAAGTCAATCTGAATCATATTAAACCTTTGGTTCAAGTTCTGTATCCATCAATCCTTATATGTAAGCTATTGAAGTCTTTGTCCATTAGAATATGTACTTTTATCGTAATTGATAGGTCGTAAAAGGACTTTGGCTGACATAAGGTTACGATGTATTTGGCGCGAGCGGGATATTTCAGGTACTGTTAAGCTTTGACTACATTAGTCTTGTTAATTATAGCCACGCTAGCGCCTTAGCTCTGGTGGTGAAAACTAATACCAGCATTGATACTAATCATACATATTAATAATCCGTTATAGTTACGTTAGTTACCTTTTACCAAAGTTGTAACCGGCTTATAATTCCAGAACTTAAAGTTTTTAATCGCTTGTTATTCCGATTTTACAAAGTTAGTATTTCTAATAATAAGGGTATTATTAATTTGTATAACTATTATTAAGAAATTCCTCTTTTGCGTTAACAGTAAATACGGGTTGTATATTAATGGTTCTATACTTAGCCATAACTTAAAGTGCAATCAATAGGTTAAAAACCAACAAATTCCTGTTTTAAATAGTTTTTATAGTGGTTTCATACATCGTATTACCTTCCCCAAAGGGTAAGTAACACGTAATTACTGTAGTAACTTTAGCAATACAATCCTCTATAAATGGGTCGTTAATTGTATATATACCTGCATTATATTACAGCTATTAATTATATAGTTTCCTCAAGTTTTAACTAGTAAATTTGCCGTTAAAGCGACTACTAAGCGCTCACCCATCTTTCAAATCGTTAATGACTATGTAAGGATTCAGTTTTTACCTTAGTTATCGTATTTTTGAGCGATTATACATAACTTTTCGTATGGCCGCCTCGTGGTCTTATTCTTAACTTTGTATATAATTGTCGATCTGAAGATTGTAATATTCGGGTCGTAAAGGTTGAAGTTATCTTTAGATACGAATTGTATAACCCTTCGAGTTAGGAGGCCGTTAATTTCGACACTATCTTTTTTAAAGGTTTATCGAAGGTTTTGATAACGCTTTATATCTGGAGTCTTAACGCCAAGTTTTCGTCGTTCTTATTTTTCCTGTTTACCCAAGCAGTATTATAAATACGACTCGGTGTATGTTTCTCGTCTTTAGCGTTTCCTATTTTTAGTAGTTGTTTGCGCTGGAGGCGTTTTATTAGCTTATCAATAACATGTGGAGGAGGATTCTGTTAATTTATTCGTTTTACTTGGAGGTTTTTATCGTTAGTCGCCTTAATATAGGGTTTGATCTAGATAGTGTGAAATGTCGTGGGGCTGTTAGTAGTTTCAATAACTATCTTAAAGTTGGCAATATTTAAGGTTTTATATAGGCTATTTCATTTTCTTAGTTCCCGCCACACAAGGATTTTACTTTGTAACGACAAGGTAAACACATCAATTATCGTAGAGCACTTCCTGGTATTAAGGGCATTATTAATTTAACACCGTATCGATTCCTTCAGTAGCTTCCTTAATTTATTACCGTAGGTCACAGCTCTCTTCTGGGTGCTTGCTTATAGCGGTGATTTACCTATCAGATGTGTGTAAGTTTTAAAGACTAGTAGCGTCGGTATTAAACCGTTAAAACCTATATTATTATTCAGGCTTTCTACTACCATTTAAAGGCGTACTTTTTGATCCGTAAAGCTTCCAATATCCAACCTAAGAATATAGTACACTCGGAGGAGTAGTATGTGCACCCTTTGGACCTTCCTAATGCTTTAAGTGGCTTTAATAGACACATTTTTGCCTTTGATTACCATTATTTTAGCATTTTCCTAAAACTCTGTCATGTTAAAGTTAGTAATATTATAGTAGACAACGACTTTAAGTAAATTCAAACACGAGTTAATTTATAGTATTCCCAATATTTTCTGCATATAATTTACTAACAAGAACTTTGAAAGCTTGGTTTCACAAAAAAGGTTATGAAGTATATGATAGGAAGAATAAGCTTATTATCTAAGTAAACCAAGTTAATAAAAATATTATAGTCAAAGTCCTTATCTTTTTTAATGTAAATTGAAATTTATAAGGGTTTGGATATACGTTTGATCGTAATAGTAAAGCTTTTCAATGTTTTTGCAAGGAAAATATTCTATATTTTCATGCTTTGCAGATTCTATGGCGTTATATAACCTATGAACAGTTATGTAGTTAAAGAGTCGATGTAATTAACGTATTTCTACCTCAGTTCAATGTAGTACCGTTACCTTTTGATCTTGAAAGTAAAATTACAAATACTCCTATTTGGGGGTAAGCGTAAATCTTGAGCTGTTTTTAACGAAATTATAAATATTAACGTCGATATTGACACCGTGTAATGGACTGAGACCATTGGCCATTGAGTCCATAGGTTAAGTGACTGTATATATAATAGGAACCATAGTATCTGGCTCGAATCCGGTCCGAGCGCGTTCCGCATGCGATATGTACGAGGGCACGTGACGGGTTAAGCACTAACCATACCTATAAGCTCCGTATGAAAGGCCACTATAGCCTCTTTTAGTTTTTCGCCTATATCTTAATAATAAACCCTAACTGGTACCGATCTAGCTTACTATTATAAGTTGGACTATAATATACTATTAAGGTTTTTTTATCTTTTCGAAGAAATATTACTTCAATTCGACGAATAGATAATAAATATTAATAATTTGCGTTATATTGTGACATTATCAGGGAAAAGAAGTTGTTAGTGAATACCTAGTTTTTTACTTTTATAAATATATTTTTTTACCCTTTCGGGGCCGACTAAGGCTAATATATCTTGCTTATGAAATTATTGGCTATATAATATCGGTTTTAACGCAAATATAGTGACCGGATTAATTAAATTTCGCTATCGACCCTATATGCGACTTCTTTTAGGCCGTGGCTAAAATCTAATAATTTCGAAGCCTATTTGATAGTAATTTTTACGGGTTTTCTAAAACTTAAAAATTGGCGAAAATAATATCACTAACCGTAATTCAACGGATTTGTTTCCACATAGGCGGCGAAGCGTTAAACTATTGAATTCATATAAAAGATGAATAAGATGTGAATCGACAAAGATCAATAAACGTTTTTATACCTATAGGGTGATTATATACCGGCGATGAAGTCAATTATTATATCGTATTATGAAGCCGGTAGACACAAAAGTATATATAATATAAGCAAGTCTCTCGATTATATTAAAGTTGTTTTTAGTAACCCTTATTATGCGGATAAAGTCTTAATCGAGTTGGAGGGATTATTTATAAACGATAAAAACCTATATGTAGTATTCGTTATTAGGTTTAAGATATTACTAGCTTAAACGGGAGAATTAGACTAGCTTTCGGCCATAAAGTCTAATTATTTACACTTTCGCGTATCTTTACGTATCCACGACAAATTCATTACGACAGATGTTAGTTGGGTCAATTATATCACGGCCTTAGCGAAGTATCGCGAGCTCGCCAACAAATTAAAGTTTTTATATTTAGAACAACGTTTTGGTCGATAATTATCGGGATCCATATTAGTATAACGGCTGGATAGGGATATATTTATAATGGGAATTGATATCTTTCAGGTGTCTTCGTTAAAAAGTCGCGGTAATTGCAGCTGATTATTTTAATAAACCAGATAGGTATACGTTTAGGATTAAGAATGTAAAGCGACGTAAATAACGGTAAAAAAACTCCGGGCTAATTAAGTTACAGGGCATAGCCTACGTTATAATTCGAAGGATTATTATTAACGTAGTTACTGACTTCACCCAGTATTACCTTCGACGTAGTTTTATGAGGTTTAAGTCGAAAATGTAAATAAAGGTTTTCTATTAACGACGAGCGAAACCTATTTCCTAAATACAATTTCGGTTAGAAGTTACGTAACCTTAACAACGTAATTGTAAAATGAAGTAATTTTCTTTTCAATTAAAATACCGATAAATGAAAATATATTTTTTATCTTCATACGTCTTAATAATACTTATTTTTTGATATTTAGGTTGATTTTAAAGACAATAGTTAGTATATTATAAACAAGGTTTTAGCATAAAGATTTAAGATAAAATAATTTCAGTTATTATATCCTCGGAATTTGGGTATAATATTTGAGCTACGGTAGAATACACGTATTACCCAAATAGCAGAGTTTCGTATAAATATTGATAAATAGTCGAACCAAATATTAATATGTATTATACCCGGAATAAGGCGAGACGAAGTTTTGAGGATACCTTAAATACGATATTAACAAATAAAATTAAACGTTAGCAGTAGTTGTTTAATAGTTTATAGTTAAGGAAGATTAGTTGTCGATACGATAATAGTACGTCTTAAATCGAAGGATACGCGAAACTTTGTGAAATTGGTTTTTATTTGTTTATAAACCTAGTTTAAACGGATAATATGATGTATAATGGATCAATTACAATTAACTTTTACTATAAGCCTTCGTAAAATAACGCGGATCTTATAATCGACGACTCCGACTATTATAAAAGGGGATAAGGATTAGTTACGATTTTTACCTAAATAAGTAAAGTTTTGCGAATGATTCGAACAAAACAAGGTAATAATCCTACCCCTATATAGAGAAAAACTCGATCATTATATTTATATAAACCGAATGAGAATAAATCTTTATTTCAAAAACTATGAGGATTACTATACTCGATATTACGAAATTAACTTTTTGAACTTTAACGTTAAGTCACGAAGGTAATAAATGAGGGTTGTGTTTATATGAATTTCTTATCGATCGTGGCGCCAATATTGCTAATTTCTAAACTGAGGGAAGAAAAATGGTTGCAAATAGATTACTAGGTATTAAATAAAATTACCAAATAGAATATCTCTCGCCTACCTTTAATTGAAAAAACCTTACGCGTGTTACCGAAATTAACGTAATTTACGAAGTTTAATATTCGAACGGCTTTTTACTGTATTTTAGTTATATACGAATAATAAAAGTTAATGGGTTTTCGAATATATTTCAGGTTATTTAAGTAGTTGATTACCTCTTTCTGGCTATTGAGAACGCCGACGACGTTTTAACGATATATTAATCATATAATGACCGATATTTTCAATCATTTTGTTATAACCTACCTAAAAAATATTTTGAATTTTATATTCTGTTACAAAACAGGATTATATAACGAAAGTTCGCGTGGTTTTAGGACACTTTCGCGATATCGGGTTAAAATTAACCTTAAAGAAGTATAAATTCGTAATTGAAAACGTAAAATACTTAAGTGTCATTGTAACGGTTAATGTGGGTATCCAGGCCGACCTCGAAAAAATTCGGGCAATATGCTAATAAAAATCTTTACATATTATTCAGAAAATTCGAAGTTTTTTGATGTTTTACCAATTTTTATCGGGACTTTATTGGTAATTTCTCCGATTTAACTGATTATCCTATTTAATGGCCGAAATAATAAAGTATTAGGCGTAGATGAATCGAGAGAAATATATATTTTGAACGTTCAAAAATTACCTTCGGTACAGTCTTGATTTCAATATATTAGGATCCAAATCAGCTAACGTTAATAAAAACTGACTACTTATGAATAAAGTTGGAAAGGTATTTATTATAAAGGGATTAAGGTAATATTCTAAAATTAGTAGTTTATTATTCCGTACGATTAATGGACGCAGAACGTAATTATAGTGTTTACAATAAGGTGTAAATGGACTGTGTCCGGAGCTGTCGCTCAAGATAGTCGGATTCTGTCTATAAACCTCAATGAGGAGGAAGAAGAAGTTCCTGCTAGGAAGCGGCTATGGAGCTAAGATGGTACAGCCCTTTCTCCAGTTATGTGATGTGTCCTTAAGCGGCTCTTTCCCTACTTTAGAGTATCGTAGGAGCGAGTAAAACTACTAAAGTTGGATTCCTGGTAAATATTAGCCAGGTATTAGCCTATAACATTACCCCCAAAGACATTCCTATCGTTCCTCTTCCCTTTTTTTTGGTTAATTTTGTGGTGTAAGGCGTCGCTATATAAGAAAGGTATGCGCACCTTTTAGAATAACACGGTTCCGTATGGAAGGCACTAGGCCAACTTTATGTGGAAAGCTTGAACGTCCCCCCTCATATAAATAATCTATAAAATCTTAATTGCAAAGATAAAACTTTTTTCTTTCCTTAATCTTTAACCCTTTCCGTATAATATCAGTACTTATAGTTATTAGTAAAGCATTTATTTATTTTTGTAATTTTAATACTTCTTTTACTTATTAATGTTACGATAAATACTTAGCCTGTTATCGAAGTATACAAGGCTATTCGAGATGTAGGTTATATTCTTTAAAGCTATTTGATCCTTGTTAATAAACATAAAGTTCTTTTCCCTAGAGGTTATCTACATGTGTCCTAACGGAATTCAGAAACAAATATATTTCGAATACGTTTATAAAATGGCGTATAATCTTCGGAAGTTTTACCGAGAGACTAAAGGTAAGTGGTTTTAATAGCTTCGAGGAAGCTATTAACGAGCAGCTAAATATTGGGGTTCGATACCGTCTTTATTCAATTAAAGCTATGGGTCGTAGTTTTGGCTATACGTATACGCTGCTCAATCTGAATCCGGATATAAATAAAGCTGTTGAGGAATTTTTGGAGGCGTATTTAGCGTTCGACGTTTAAGACTGAGGTAAGTCCATGTACTATAAGCCGCTCCCTAGGTGCTAATAAGCGGCTAAAAAACGTACAGTTCTAGGTAATCGCCGTTAAAAAGGCTATAAGAGTCCGTCGCGCCATATAACTTAAGGTTAATACCCGAAGCGGAGGGAGTATTGTCCCCGTTATTCCTATACGATCTGTGGGCCTGCGGACCGTGTAGTTAATAAACGAGAAATGTAATACTTAGGTGAGTTTCTTATAACCAGGGTAAAAACGTAAGGGAACGCAATTAATGAATAGCTAAGTAACATTATTAAAAGTAATATAAAATCTCATTAAAGTCTCGGAGTATATTAACGTTAAGCTGGTTCGTATAGATAATAAGTTAAGTCAACTTATTGAAATGCGTAGAAGAATATTCGGTAAGGACTCGGATAAGAAATTTAAGGATATATTTAAGTAATTTTAAGTAAAAAGGAGGCCCAATAATAGTCGTTCGCTTTTGACTTTTATTAATATTGATGCGTTTGTTTAGTATTCTCTTGCTAGCGGATTATATACCGCTCCACTTGGTAAAGTAAAGTAGAAAATTATGCTCATTTGCGGGTTAGGCGTAAGAGCTTATCATTGTATTTAATTGGTCCATAATTCGATTTGAAGGTGTCGAGTATTATAATATTGGAAAAGTTTAAAAGTGGCTTTTACGTTAAGTATATATAGTTTACCTATTTAATTAAAACTTGCCGTTTCGGTTAGTTGTACAATCAGGTATATCCAATTTAAGGTTTATTACAGACCTACAATATACTTTCTACTTGGTATTTCGGTTCCGCTTTACCATCGTCGGCTTAAACAATTATAACCTTCATTTAAAAGTCTCAAGTTTATTAGTTTAAAAGCGGATTCGAAGCGACTTAAACAAGTTAATTTACATAAAATCGAAAATATTTCCCGCTAGATACGTTAAATTCAACAACGTAAAAGTTGATTATACGCGTTATCCAATAATTATTTTAAAGGTAATTAAACGTTTTGGAAAATTTGTCTAATTTGTGGTTTTTAAGAAAAAGCTAAACGTCGTCGCCGATTCAAAAACTTTCCGACAGGAAACGCCGCTTATTAGAAGCTTCTTTTATACGTTATTACGTAGCCGCCATTACGGCTTATACAAATTTTGTAACTTCGCGAATCCGTTAAACAAAGTCTTTAGTCTTTACGTGTAATATTATCATCGAAACGAAAAATGTTATATTGGTTAAATAGGATTAAAGTAATAACTATGGGTTATAAAAAACGGGTTGATACCGATGATCGTTGTATTTTTATTATTTAATACCAGTTAATTACTGGGTAGTGAACGACTTTAATAGAATTCTATATAAACAACAAATAAATGTAAATACAGAAAGATTTTCAATTTATACGTTCAGTTAAGTTGTTAGTTTTGGGGTAAAAGGCGGTATTTAAGTGTTACTTTACTCCAGTTAGGTCTTAAAGTCGTTTTTAATACCCATTGGTTCAATTCGAGCCACGGTTATCAACAAACGTACGCAAAAAACCATAAAATCGCTAATAACAACTAAAAACCCGTTTTTCATAAATCTCGACGTTTATAATAATTATAACCTTAAAAGTAACGGCTTTACTTAAACGATTCGTAATAATTATAAGATAACGTAAGTCGATTTCGTATTTTTAAGGTAAATTAACTATAGAATCGACAGAAAATTTGTTTAAAAGCCGTTTAGAAACTAGGAGGGGTATAAGGAGTCTTTTTCGACGGTATCTCTAATAGGTTATACGGTTATGAACGTTGCAGTTACAGTAAAAGCGGCGGATCGCACGATGTAAGCCTAGCTAAAAATACGTTTTGAAAAGGATAGTGATAATAACGTCGCGGCTTGGATAACCGGTAAGGAGCGAATCGTAGGTAGCTTAAATTAGCGCGGTAGTAAGCGGATCGTAAATAAGTACCTAAATACGGTTGCGAAACCTTAAAACCATATCGTTGTTTACCCAGTATTCCTAAATTAAAACCTTTAATGTACGGTTATCGTCGATACGGATATCCGTTAAAAGGTGTTAGTCGCCTATATATATCGCTCATATTAAGCGAGGGTAAATAGTATTATGTATAATAACGGTATCTTAATAACTTTAAAGATCAACGTTGGTGAAAAGTTTAAGGCTTTTTAAAATTAATTTGCGGACGACGGTTAACCGGAAAACGTATGTACGCAAAAGCGGCTTAAAAGCAAACTATTAGGATCGTAATAACTAAAGTTTTCGGCTTAGATAACGTAAATCCGAAAGGTCCTTAAGAATATCCTAATTTCGTCGTAATAGTATATTGAGTCGTACGTAATTCGTTACTTTATTATATACTAACCGAGAGCGAAATTACGAAAGGCGTTTAAATTGGAGGGCTTATTATTCGAAAGGTTGTCATGTCATTATAAAGTATTTTAAGTTCTTGTAATCTGTTAGAATAATAAACAGGCGCGCCGTGCCTCAGAACTCCGTGTTCCATGTTTTTAAATAACTATAATTATAAGTAACTCCGTCTCATAAATTTCGTAATTATATTCGGCGGAAAATGAACGATGGGAGTAATACGTTAATAGGTGTGGGTTACTTTATTCATCGCATTGAAAGAGGCGGCCCCTTAGGGCCCAACTAAAATATTCGGTTTTGAAAAAGGTATTGCGGTCGAGATCCCATTTGGCGAATATGGGTTCGAAAAGGAAACTAAGCTTAAGTCATTCGAAAACAGCTTTTTTTAAAGCCCTAACGAAATAAAGTACCTTTACGTGTTAGCCGTAATAATAGTCCGACAATCGTTAAATAATCACAGATAAAATAGCGATGAAAATTTACGAACCTTAAAAAGCTTCGTACTCCCAAAACTGTCGTAGAACCCACCTATTTCCAGATAACGCGTAGTTTCTTTGGGTTTATACGGACTCCGACGCCAGCTTCGATAACTATTCCTAAGTACTTAGTCTTTTAAATACCGCGTTCGTATTTAAAAATATTTAAGTTAAATTTTTCGACGTTTCATACGTTAAGGATTTACTTACCTTTAACTATATTGTTATCGAAAGTGCTATTAAAATAAACGAAAACGTTATCAACTAAAATAAAATGAAAAATATTAAAAAAAATGCGTAACGAATTATTAATATACCGTTAAAATGTAACGGGAGCGTCGAAAAAGCCGAAAGAAGTAACGAGTTACTTAAAAAGTCCAAAACTTATACGAAATACAATTTTTTATTTATCTTTTTCTTTAATACGAAGCTTGGAAAAAGTAGTTTTAATATCTAACCTAATGAACTACTTGGCTTACGAGATATTTACAAACGTCTCTTTAATAAAATAAAACGGGTAACTATTTGCTTTCATAATAGCATTAAGTTTGCGATAATCGATATAAAATCGTAACCCTCCTCTGGGTTTCCAAATGAAAAAGAATGAAGATCTCGCTAAGGAATTATTTACTTGAATATAACTTTAATTAAGTAATTCGGTTAACGTTTTACGTAATATAAAAAGTTTTTTACACGATATATGGTATAAAGAGCTCTATGGTACTTCTAAAAGTTATCCTTAATTATCGGCACGAAAAAGAACTTTGTGATCCGCTTTAAAGCGATAAAAGGGTAATTCATCATCGAGGGCTTTATCGAACTGGGGTGTGAATTCCCTAAGATAGATAAGAAGTTTGTTGTAAACAGAAATAAGCGGTTTCGGGGTAAATATTTGATTAATATCTTTGAAAGAAATGGCGACGGGTTGCATAATAGAGGCTTGGTCTTTACAAACCTATTGTAAAATAACGTAAAACTTAACGTCGTTAACCCCTTTCGACACTTTCTAAACGGGCGTAAACCCTAATTTCCAAATACAATAGTTATCGGTTCGCGTTAAAAATAATATATACTTTACGACTTCGTAAATAACTTATTAATGTTTTATTTAAAGTTTACCTAAAATAACGTCGTATTATAAGTAAGGGACGGTGTAAGTTTATATCTAGTAAGTGTATTTATCGAGGTCAATATCTAAAATGTTTATAAAGAAAATAAGTCGTAAGGAAAAACCGGGCGTATAAAACGTAGTTCCGCTGAATTATTATAGGGAAATAAGAGAGCGCGATAACTTTAAACGGTTAATGAACTATTTATTCGCGGCATTATAATATTTACAACCTATATTTACTAAAGCGTAAATAAATGGAATGGAATTATAAAGTAAATTTACTATAAACGGAAAGCTATATAAAAGCTGGGGCAAAGTCACCTGGTCAAATTAAAATCTTACCAACTCCTATATGCGACTATGTATAAAATTTACGCTTTTACCTTTTCGAAATCGATAAGGTCCTCAGCCGAAGTAAGATGGATTTTTATAACGGTTTTGTCGTTAAAGTCGTTCGGACGCTACGACGGGTTTTATAGGCAGGTACAAATCCGGTAACTATCCCCTCCGTAACGTAAATATAACCTCAAATCCTTATAACGAAAAAGTTTCGTGTAATTAACCTAGGCGGCGCGCCGTTTGGAAACGATTCGAAAAGCGTTTACGCTAATTATAATAATATCGTCTTAAGTATCTCGAATAGGCGTATTACCGCCGTTATTTCTATCGCAAAAGGCGCCTCCAGTAACAACAAAACTAATGACGTCGTAACGAGTACGGAGATTGTAAAGTCACCTGTTGATAAGTTAAACGTGGGTAATTTATTTATAATCCGCCAGAATGTCGAAAGTGAGTAACGTATTAATAAGTATATTATTAATAAATCCTTTTTAAATTTCGAATTTAGCGGTAGATTTCTAGGTTATATCTCCAACTTTTGCAAATAAAGCCTTTAAAACGTTTAAAAAAACGTAAAATCATTTACAAGTTTCTTACTTTATATTCGTAAATCGAGCAATAACTACTTTAACCGCGTTAAAGTCGTAATAGTAAACGCGAAACATAGCTATAAAATCGTCAGAGTTGTTAATGTTGCCATCGTCTCCGCAAACGTAGTAAATTTTCATAAAGGTTTTCGCGGAGCTTTTTAACTATTAAAAATAACGTCAAAGTAGTTTTTTTAATACCGATAAACTTTCGATTTTAACGTAACTTACGTATTATCGTAATCTTTTACACCGAAAATCGTAACTTGACATCGGAAAATTTAACCGGTTAGTTAAGTAATTTACGTTTAAGTTAGTAACTTCCGTTAAAATGGGCGTTAATATTGTAGTCGAAATCGAAGGAGTCGTCATTATTTGGGGAGCTGGCACGGTCCTCGGTAAGGATCGATATAGCAATGGCGTCGTTCGTGGCGTACATAAGGGAAACCTCTTAAAGGGGAAGTTAACCCGGGAACATAGGCGTATCGGTAACCTCGAGCTATCGGATTATATTTATTAAAGCGTTTAACGCGTTATTGTTTCGTTGTTTTAAATGTAAAACGTATTTCCGAGCGGATTAGTCCCTCTCGATAAGTTTTACACATAAAGCGTCGGTAAAAGATTCGTATTAAATTGTAAGGTAATCGTGTTAAGTCGTCAAAACGTTTTAAAGCTGATCCCTAACGCGTATGTTAAGGAATTACTTTGGGGCTTAGGGCTTTAAATTCGATAGGTCAAAGGATAAAAACATAACCCTTGATTATATCCGCTAAAAAGAAGTTAAGACACCATCGTGTAAAGAATCGAGGTTCATATGTCAAGGGACTATGGCTGGAGATGTAGCTTAAGGTAGTCAGGTTTTGTCTATAAACCTTAATAAAGAGGAAGAAGGAGGAAAAGTCCCTATTAAGGAGAGGCTATAGAGCTAAGATGGTATAGCCATTTCTCTAATCATGTAACGTGTCCTCAAGAGGCTCTCTCTCTGCTCTAAATCATTTCAGGAGCGAGTAGAACTACCAGAGTTGGATCCCTGGTAAATATTAGCCAGGCACTAGCCTGTAACATAAGGAGCCTTTTACGGTGGTATCCTATTTAAAGTCGTGGTTTTCTGAATTACATAACGTTTATACTCCATTTACAATCCTAAAGAATTAGAAGAGATTAGAATTATTTTCTCATCACGTTCAATTTCGAAAAGTTACACTTAATAATCCGAAGTTTTTTCGCTTTTCTAATACCATTAATAACATCGGTCTGTAATTTGAGGCGCCTATTCAAATATATTAATCCGTAGATCATAAAATAAACTCGAAGTTAAGAATTGCCGCTGAGAGTCTTTCAACCTATTTCCTTTGCTATGTCAAATATAATAATAATAAATTTATATATTATAAAACCGTATATTGCGACGAAATACACGGATAAATTTATTTAAACGAACGCCTAATAGCGAAATCGCGATAATATATATCCTAAGGATAAGCCGAAAGTTTCCCGGGCATCACATTAACGAAATCGTCCCGGACTCAGCCCGCGCCTATATCATTAACCGTAATAACGCTGGGGGATACAGGGACTCCGACGGTTACAACACCATTACAGGCCTAACCCGCATTGAACCCGTTAACTTCGTTAATACTAAGTAATTACCTTATTTTTAGGTGGGATACATTTGCGAGATTAGAAAATTAAGGATTTTCGAATGACCCATTATATAAAGTACGCTTACTAACGGTCTTTGAAAGCGTTAAACGTTTTCCAATTTGAGCAAAATATTCGGTATAAATTACAAATCATGAAATCGACCCAAAAAGCACGTTATATTACCGTAGCCAATTATAACCACCGAATAAGAAATCATTAATAAAGAAAATTTTATAATAAATATACGATTCGCTTATTATAGGTTATTCGGGTAAAAATATTTCGTTCCGAATTTTCAATGATATTACAATTAGGAGGGAATAGTCGCAAATATTCGACGCTCATATCGAATATATACGTAATGTAACGATACGAAACCTCGTCATACCTTACGATAAAACCTATTTTAACCCTTTCCCATTTTAAATCGATATTGATCCTATATTTCTGTCGACTTTATAATCGACTTACCAATTACCGATAACGACTTTAGGTATTGATGAATTTTTATAAACCTCTTTTTCGAATTTATTAAATTCGAAGCTATATGATTTATAACCGCCGATACGTATATGCAAAGCTTTTAAAGTATATGGTAAAAATTTGATTAATTTTCAGCCTTTATTATTAGTAATCGCGGTTCGAATTAGGATAAGGTATTTTAAATAACCTTATATTTTCTCATAAAAATTGAGCAATTTTTGTAGACAAAGTACCATTTATCGATAAATAACAGTACTAAATATATAAATCAAAAAGTTTAAAAATATTTACGAATCGTCGTAGTCTTTTTGTAATATGACTAAACATTTCATTTATCCGTTTATTAATTTGTATTGAATAACCGGAAGTCAACGGTTACCACGTTCAATATAAACCGACTCGTTAATAGGTATGAAATGTCCTCTATCGTTAAGGTAAATAGAAATATAAAGTTATCGACTAATCCAGCGAAACTAGCCGTTGCATTTTGAATATTTTACGTAAAGGTATGAAATCAACTTGAACAGTGTGTGAATATATTTAGTAATAAAATAAAATAACAACAAACCTTTAACGACGTCCGGAAAAACGATGTAAAGTAGGCAATTAAGTTTTATTTGACTTATATAATACTAAAGTAATCACTTAAGTTAAAATCTTGATTATCTCTAGAATCAATACCAGGTCGTCGATGTTTCGAACCCGGTAAATATCGTATTGAATATTTTTGAAAAATACTTTATATTTTACGTGAATTTAGTTAAATGGGTGGTTACTAATCCCTCCCCTTTATAAATTTTATTTCATCATCACCCGAAATTTATTTTCGTTGTTAAAGATACTTAAAAAGATATATATGAAAAATTGAAGATTTAAGAAATTTTCGTTATAAAAACGAAACAGGATAATATTAGTTACGTATTAATTAAATCAAAAAGTTATAATAAGGGGAAGAAAAAATTAATGAAAGAATACTAATATATCATAACCTTAAATAAGTTCGAAGCGAAATAAAATGATGCCCGGTTTTATAATAACCCGGTATTAAAACGTTGGCGTCGGGTATATACTAAATGAATTACACTAGGCGAATCGCCTTTACCTTAGTAATAATGTAATATTTATGAAAAAAGGGAAAATATATAATTATTATAATATAATACGATACGTTGAGCTGGATATACGTTATTTATTATTTTTGGATAGGTATTTAACCATAAAGTAACTTTTATTACGACTTATTCAGTTTCACCTATTTATTATTCTTATTGTTTTTACTCAAATTTTTAAAATAGTGATTCTGTTAACATTGAAAACCTTATTACGATTAGCCTCGAATATTAGAAAAAACTAGTAGAGGTGGGCGACATAAGGCGAGGTAGGCGCTAATCAACATCGATGAAGGTAGTTAACGAGGGGCGGAGTGGACGTTAAGCGACGTTGATAATAACAGGTAGCGTTAGGCGGGACGAGTATTAGGGGAGGCCTATGATAACAGCTAATGAGAGGTAAGTTGGAGAGAACGACTTCTTAAGAGGGATATTAAAGACTATAACATATTGGTTTATGTTTAAATGATGCGGTTAACCCGGATACAATTATCTGCCTATTTTTGGTTGGTTTGATTAGTTAAGTTTTAGTTAAGGTTAACGAATTAAATCTGGGTAAAACAATTCTTTTACGGTTAGGCTTAAACTATTGTTCGTTATACTTTATAGGCTATAATCTATATTGGCTATAAAATATATAACTTACATGGTTATATTATTTTAACTATTTAGGCCAAATCCACAAAAGGGTATATGGTGGATATTAAAAAGAATTATCGTAAAAATATTTCGCATTAATACGCGATTAATTAAAGGAATTTCGTTACGATAAACATGCGAAACAGTTAATGGCGATAACGAAATTTTAGGTGATAACGTTCCTGGAAGTAAAAGACGACAAAAATCTATAGTAAAAAGAGTAATAGCTTTTATTAACGAGACGGTAGGGATGCATTAAGCTTGGGCAATATCTTGGAGCCAAGTATACCAATTAACTAATTCGAAAATTCAGAAGTAAAAACGAGTTTATAACTTAGTGAATCTTTTAACCTTTTATAAGCGAAATATAAAATATAAACTTAGTTTTCAAAGGTTATACCTAATTACCTCAATGAAACGCGTAAACCAAGAATCATTATAAGTAATTTTCTGAAATATATTTTAAAAAGTGGTTAATTTACGATCGAGTCTTTTATAGAACAGAAATTTTAAACTTACCTTATTATAGATTTTCCAGTACGTATAGTATCCTTGAATACAAGAAATATAAACTAAAATAAGAGGTATTTCGGAGTTAAAAAGTATATTAATATAAAGAATATAAATATCTTTCACTTATAATAAGAAAAGTTTACTTTTATACTTATGATCACTTAAAATAAGTATGTTGTTTACAACGAGAAAAGTCTAAAAAATATAATAAACGACAGGATATTTATATATAATAGGCCAATATATTTTACGAAATAGCGGATTATTTTCCCTAAAGGCGTTTATAGTGATATAATTTTAACTAAAATTATTATAAATATTAGCTTTGTAGATAGGGAAAAAGTCAAGAGACTATAAAGTGCTGATGGATAACTAAAATCTAAGATTAGAATAATGAAAAATAGTTATAATATGATTATTATAAAAGGCACGGTGTAATAAAAGTTATTAAAAGGATATTAGCAAGGTAAAAAAAAGGAGGGGGTTTTTAGGGGTTATGGTAAAGGCCATATTTATAGGTATATGCGGACCGAAATTAGTAAAGACTATACATTAAACGGCACGTTAAAGGACGTGTTATATGTTGTCGGCGGTAAAAGCAATATATTATACGATACATTAAAGGGCGTATTATACGACGCCGGCGACTTAAGGTTAAACCAGATAATACATTATATACCATGTTCAGGGACGCATCATACGGCGTCAAATACCTGGATTCAAACCAGCCAATACGTTATATAGCATGTTAAAAGGTATATTATAAGCCCGCGCCCAGCTCGTTCTCAGCCTATATACTAGATACGTACGTCCCGCATCCTACATATAGCTAGTGAGATGCCGCAGCCTTTACAGCGTTGAATAAAAAGGGGGGCATGTTATAAACTTAGGCTATTAGATATTGAGCTTTTAAGTTACATAATGATATACGTAACAAGATATGCAATACACGGCCCGAGTCTGGTCCAGGCGCAGTCCGCATACGGCACGTACGAGGGCACATAATGAGCTAGGCACTAACTATGCCCATAAGCCCTACACAAAGGACCACTAAAGCCTCTTCTATTCTTCCGCCTATACCTCAATAATAAACCCCAATTGGTACCTACTTAGCTTACCATCGTAGATTACATCATAACATACCGAGAGTTTTTATTTTTTAAAGTAACGAAGGAAAAAGGTAGGGGATTTAAGGATGTGAAATTTATTGTTATGGACTTAGGTTATTGGCTATTGAGTTTATAGGTGATGTAAATGTGCACATAATGGGATGTGTAGTATCCGGTCCAGGTGCGGTCTAGGTACATTCCACGGACATCACCTACAAGGGCACATAATGGACCGTATACGGACCGTGCACATAGGTACTATATAAAAGACCTCTGCAGCCTTCTTAAGTCTTCTTTAATACCCTAATTGTTAATTCCATTTGGCATTTCCTTAGCATACCTTTCTAGGTCAAATAATAATATACAATCAAAGTTTTTTTCCTTCTTTTTAGAGGGATATTCTTTATAATGGACGAATCGATGATAGATATCAATTATATCACGTTACACTTTCGCTTTATTAAAAAGGATAAGATGTCGGCAAATACTTAGTAGTCTACATTTTTAAATATACCCCCTACTTCTTTATGGCTGGTTTGGACTAATATGTCTCGTTTATAGGATATCATAAGCTATATTGCGTTTAAATTGAAGTAGTTACAATAGCCCGTTCAATTAATTTCTGTAGTCGATTCAGCGTATCTTTTTACATCCGATTTCGCCTATATCATTGTTAAGATTGAGTAATCTAAAGCCAACTAAAGAATTCTTTGGGCTACTTTTCCTACGCTCAAGAGTAGCTGAAAACGATTCAACTAATTATAATTTTATAAATTTGCTTTTACTTAGATGGCAATGCGCTTAAAGATTGAGTTTATATTTAATGCTGATGAATTATTGATAAGGGGAAACAGATTCGCGTTTTTATATATATAACGTTATTATATACTGGTTATTCATCAAATTGATACAATATATTACGAGGCCGGAAGATACGAAGTAATATAAGATACGAATAAGTTTTTTGATTGTATTAAGGCGGCTTTTAATAACTGTTACCGCGCGGATAAAACTTTAGTTGACTTGGAAAAATTATTTATAAGCGATAAAGATTAGAAAGTATCGTTTGTTATCAAGTTTGAAACGTTATTAGTTTATGTAGGCGGTTTACACTAACTTTTAACCATTAAATGTAATTATCTTTACTTTTGTATTTCCCTACGTATTCGAGACAAGTTTATTACGTCAGGCGTTAACTATGTTAATTATATCAAGGCTTTAACAAAATACTTTGAGATTTTCAACTAATGTGGGGTTTTTTATTTCAACTGACGCTTTAGTCGTTAATTATTGGGCCACATATAGGTACCGCGACCGAATTAAAATACAATTATAATAGGGGTTTATATTATTTAAATATTCTTGTCGAAGGGTTATGTTAATCGCAGTCGGTCATTTTCATGATACCGCTTAATATAAGCTTACAATTAAAGACGCCTGACAACGTAGGAAACGGTGTAAGAACGCCAGGTTAGTCAAGTTATTAGGCATTACTTACGTTATAACTTTTCGGATCACTTTTAACGGGGTTATAAATTTCATCCGGCTTTTCCTCAGATGTAACTCCATACGGTTCAAGTTAAAAAGGTGGATATAGGTTTTTTTATTATTGGCGACGAGGTGAACTTAATCTTTAAATATAATCGCGTTCAAAAGTTTTGTTACTTTACTAATAGAATTATGATACCAAGTAAAAAGAAGTTTGGTTTAGACAAAATACGTATAAACGAGAATTTATTTTCTGTCCTTTTATTATTTTAATAATATTTACTTTTCAAATACCTAGATCAATTTTGGCTATAATCGTTATTATTCTATGAACAATCCTTTGAAATAAGGGTCAATGATTAAACAAATTCGGTTATGAAATTTTTCAAATTTGAGTATAATATAAGGTTACGGCGAAATAAACGTATTATCTATATGGCTAAGTTTTGCTTAAATATTGATAAATTTTCAATCTAGATATTAATATATATTATTGCCGGTAAGGTCTGTTTATTCATGTGAATGTAAATAAAGAGTAAGATTGATATTATAGTAAAGATAGATGATATCAGTTAGAATGAGATATTTAGAAAGTACACGCCACAGATGTGAGGTTATAAACCTCTCATCTAGGCAGTGGCCCTTTTGCCATATACTCTGGAATACCCCTTTTACACCACGCCATGTATTATATACTTTGTATTTTACAAGAGTACTGACTGCAAGGTAACACGTTATCATATACTCTACAGGCATATACCTTGTAATTTAATGCATTTCTACTTAGCCTATATATACTAGCTATAAAGGTATATAGTAATATCCACACAGGCAATCTTTTCTTTTTCCCTTATATCTCGTAGCTATAGCTTAGTAACAACAGTATAATTGTAACGAGTCCGTTTCGCATATATAGTTTTATAATAATAATATAGTTACGGTATTAGTTGTAACGGTTCGAATTAATAATTTCTGGGCGCGGTAGTAATTATAGTAAATATCTGTTTAGTTTAGTTAATTAGAAGCGGTATAACTGTTAATGGCGTCTTTTGTTGTTTCTAATAGGGGTGTGATTTCGTAAGCGTTAGAGTAATGATTATATAAGGATAACTATGCCGTTATGTGTTTGAGGTTAATATGAAAAGATATATAGTTATCGACCTAGGTAAACCCTCCTTTCTTTCCCTTTGATAAGCGCATACCGAAAGTTAATACAAGGCTCTATCCCAATTTAACGTAAACTCTATTTGAATTAAATAATTTAAACCGTTCTAATAGATAGGTCGTTCGACTAATACCCATATACTAATTTCGCCTTTAAATAAATACCGCGTAAAAATAAGTATATAAGGCGCCATTTGACGTGTAAGCGTTGTTGCGCTGCCGCCTTCACCATCGCCGTCGCCAATATTATCACCACCACTAATAGCCCGCCCTCATTGGGTATCATTTCTTTTATAGTCACCTCCCCCCTAGCCTTTTTATCCCCCGCTATCGTCGCTGCCGCCTAAGCCGTTACCCCCCCTTTTCCTCCTTTTTTATCCTCTTTCTCCCCTAGCTTTCAGGAGGAGGAGTGGGGGGTTTTTAAGGTTATAGATATTACCCTCTCCCTGCGTGTGGAAACCCCTTTACTCGCGTGGACCCCCTCGCGCTGTAATTGTAGCCTATAGAGCCTTCGCCGCGGTTTGTATTCTCTAAATCCATCCGTTTATATGCTTTTAATATTCCTGTAAATAAGGAGTACGAAGCGGACCTCTTTCGTCGCTTCGAACTTCATATTTCCAGAGTATGCCGCGAGGTTTTTTTGAAGCGTAAGGCGTTGGAACGGCGTACCCGGGTCTATAGCCCCAGGCTACTAATAGACACAACTTACGTGCCGTGTATCGCGTCCATAGCCGTAGGTAAATTTATTAACGATTGCTACGAAAACAGGGGTTGTTTGGTCTGTTACTATTGTTATAAACAGACTGGTAACGGATACGGCCCCGTTAAGTTGGTTTTGGAGCCGTAGACTAAGGCCGTATTACGTGTTCGTCGGCTTTATAGTAAGTTTTAATCAATTTCTAAAAATCTCCTTTCTTAAATAAGCAATGTTTAGAGCGTTCCGAAAAAACAACTGCAATTGCAAATAACCAAAATAAGCTGATGTTAATTAATAATTATCGTTAATCAGCGCACCAAAAAGTTTGTAACTACTATTACCGCCTAAAAGCGGGGCTTACGTATGTATTACATAGACAAATTCGACGACGTTATTTCGCATCGCCATAAGAAGAGTAAAACCCTCCACGTACCTTTACCTAAAGGAATACGGCCTAAGGCGCGGGACAACCTCCTCGCTAGCGCCGATAGCGGCTTCGATAACAGTGATAGCAGTGGTGTTAGTATAAAGAATAAGGGCAATAGGGAGGATAATGGGGATGTGATAATGATGTTCTCTCCCTCTTTTTCTAATAGTAATTATTTACCCCTTACAAACAAGCCGGTACACCTAGCCATAATGTAATACGATATAAAATGATGTTATTTTTTTTATAAAGGTAATGTAATATAAGTGATAAATATAATAATAAAAGGTTTGAAGTGCAGAAAACAAAGAAAGATAATATATTAAAATCGGTGCAAAATCGTATATTTAAATAAAAACGTAAAAAAGGAAACTGGAAATTCGGTAAGGCCAAGACGCGTAGAATAAAGAGTGATAGAATATCGGATGCGACGCAAAATCTTACATATAAATAAAGTTAAGTTCGTAATATCGGTATAGGTGTAAGTTGCAGATCGTAGCATAATTCAAGGAATGGCGCGGATGGTAGGTGTTGGACCGCTCCAAATCGATAAAAGTAGTGTAATAGCTTATTAGGGTCGTAAAGACTTTCTAACAACTTCAATCAATAGTGTGCTTATCTATATTAATGTTTTCAATACTTCGTTTGGGATAGCCTTGATTATTACATCCATTAAGTTGGATTTTTCATCGATTCACTGTATTTTCACGATTTCACAACGTTTTTATAATTCGCGTAAGGTTATAATATCGATTATTAAATGTTTTTCGTATGTAGTATCTAGATTTACCAAACATTTATAAAGCGAAAGGGAGTAAGTACACATAATAAAAGGTATAGGGTGTAAATTAAGGTTAGAAATAATTATTCGGACCATTATCGTTATAGAAATTCCCGAATTGAAACCTTTGCCCATGTCATAGATTTCAGAGGCTAAAACACTCCTTATTACCCACTAACACTTGTTAAAGCTTTAATAGATAACATTTCCACGGAGCATAAAGCTGTTCCGAGCTGGTATTTCGTTGTTAAAAATCAAAACGAAGCCTATTTGCGAATTATAATCGTTATTATTAGCGAAGAAGTCGTTAGTAAAAACAAATAGCTTTTTAATACGTATATCTAGCGGTATAAATTGCAAACTGCGTTCTAAATTGTGTATTTCTTTATATAAAGCGCTTGTTAAGCACCTTATATATATCTTCTAACGAGGTAGTTTGGCATTATGTATCGACCGAAAGGTCAAATGCCGTTTCTAATTAAGCTATTAAAGTAACAAAAACGCTACGTACGTGCTGACATCTATATTTGTCAGCCTGTTTTACATTATCCAAAACGACAAAAGTGACTTTGTCCAATTACTATTTTTATACAAGGCTCAAAATACAGTTTTAGAAAGTGATTGTAACTCTATTAAAATTGATTATGTAATAATCTGTTAGGTAAGTCTTAGGTTTTACCTTTAGGCATTACTCCAAAAGTTTCCTCTATTTAAATTCGAAGAAAAACGCGCTATATAACATCAGTATATTATCCGTTTGTATACCTGTTAGTATAAAGCCGGTAAAGCGAACTGTTAATACTAATACATATGGGTCGAAGGTTAATCTAGCTATTCTAAATCGTTGTTTATAGTATTTCTAATAAGTGTTATACCAGTAAACATCAACTTTAGCTAAGCTATAAAGCGTTTTTATAATACGTAAAATCGTCCTAGATAAATAGTGTTTTTGAAAATCTATAGATATATCGACGTAAATACGTCGTTTAAACCGCTCCTTAAATTGGGTATAAGTTTACATAATGTTACGGATATTAATATATAGGTTATAAGTGGTATTAAAAGAGGTTATAAGTATAAAAATTAAGCAGTGACTAACTCGTTGTAATATAGGCAACTGGGTTATAATATCTTTTTTACCGTTGGCGTTATAACCTTTTACAATTTAACGAGTCTTTTCGTATTATTTACCGGTTTTATCCTTAATTTTGTATATGAGGCGAGTAGGAAAAATCCTATAAATACTGAAAATCGTTGGGTTAAATCGTTGAAAACGAAATATACTTTGGTTAATTAAAATAAATAGTTTCGTTCGGGTAAATTACTGGAACAAAACGTTTGAAGTGTTAAAAATACCATTGTAATGAAGCTTTAGGCTAAGTTCACGGTCGGCTATTTCCTTTTAAATAATAAAAAGAGTTTAAGGCAATGGTTTTGGGGTGTTTTTTTTATTTTTTGAGCTAAAAAAGCAACCCTAGCAGCGAGTTGTTAATGGGGTTAATATAGACGGATCGCTCCCGTTGGTTGAAACCGATTCTTAATTGCTATTAAGAAAAGGGGTTAAAACTGGGAGCGGTTTGGATTCGTTATTTTCAGGGGTATCCCGCCTGTAAATTTTCTCGGATTACAGTTTTAGGCCGTTCCTTTCCATTATTTTTTATATTTTCGTATTATTGTCCAACTAAATGGACTCGTTTTATTTAAAGGATCAACAAATATATTATAACTTTTAAATCTGTTAATATTCTAAAAGCTAGTCTATCCGTCTTTAGTTTTCTAAACCAGGACCTCGGATTATAATAATAGGTTTCAAACACTAGGTTTATATGGGTTATTCTTTATGGTTAAAGATTCGAAAACGTCGTTTTGAGCCCGTAAAAGACGTAACATTGCTTTAGATTTCGCTACAATATTCGCCCTTTACACTATACTTAACGATAGTATAAAGTTTATATAAATCCTTGGGTAAGTACTAATAACAAAAAACGTATAAATAAACCTACTCGAGTAGAGAGAATTATTCATAACGTTGACCACCATTTATAGAATTAATTCCTTGGAACTAGTTACTTTTAGCTTCTTAAATAATATTGAATATGTCTTTTTAAACGGTTTATAATACCGTTTATACTTGCTAATAGATTATAGTACTTTTGCTGGCATTTATTCGTATTTTTGTTGGTAATCCTAAACTTATTACGATATTTTATGAAGTCGAAGGCTATATTAACGTCGTAAGTAATCTAGTCCGAAAGCCCTAAATACATGTTTAATTCATAGTTAATGAAAACGTCCTAATAATTTGTAACGAAAGCGCTTCGTATAAACTTAACGACTTGAAATGATATTATCGGGTGAATAACTTAAAGTATCGGTTAGTTATTTAAATATATAATATTAACAATTACCATATTGTTAAAATCTATTTAGTTTTAAAAGTGAAACTTAAACCACTGTAGGGCTTATATATATAATTCGTATTTATAGCAAACTTTTCGATAGCTTTGAATATATTCTTTCCTATATCTGTATATCTTATAACATAAAACATTCGTAAAAGTTGTTTTGTAACCGGGTTTCCGAATAGGCGGTATAATATACGCCATTTCAGTTATGTTAAGTAAATAACGTCAATTATACGTATTTTGGAGGAAAATCATAAGTAGTCAAACTTAAGACGAAGTGATACGAATACGTTATCCGAGGTGCGGATAAGTTGGTTCGTCGTATTCTGAACCTTAATTTCAAGCTTACTTATGTTAATTGAGGAAAGTAAGAATCATGTTTCAAAATTCATTACGTAAAATTTAACCGGTCCAAATCGCATATTTACAACAACCATTCTCAGCAACAATGCTTTACCTTTTTTAAACAAAACCCTTTAGTATTTTCTTATTCAATTAAGCTAAAAAATCGGGGATTTCGCTGTAAACGCATTGAATTGTCGTTTTCCGGCCGTTAAAATCAGCCGCGCCAGTATTAGGCATCATGTCTTGGAATTTGTTACTGTATCTGTCTAAAGACGTGAATTATGATGATATATAGGTGTTTAACACTCTATTTATGTAATCTAGACCTGTAATATATAGGAAAGAAACGTCTTATAGACCTATGAAAATACGCCGGACTGTCTTATCGTTTTAATCTATTAAGTAAGTATTATTACTTTGAAAGTTGTTTTCTCCAGAAGTATACTCGTAAGGTTAGGCGTTAAGTTTATCATTTTTACTTTCGCACTCGGCTACGTATATTGTAAAATTAGCGTTTATGCCGTTTTTCAATATGTAATCGACCTAAAACTGTCGTTTAATCTGAATTTACTCATAAGTGAAATAGTTAGTAAAATAGCAGCCGATTTTACTGCATACGATATAACGCTTTTATAAGCTCGTAGGGCTTTATATGTTTTTTTCGTAGGTATTTCTATAGCTGCAGTACGTTTTTCCCTTTACCGTAAGATTGTTTTCACTCTTTATTGTCAGAGCCCTCTATCTGGTACCTTCCTCCCTAATAAATTTATTTTAGGCGTCCATTTTGTTCTAAGTATACCTCACATTTTCGATCCAAGATATAGTAAATAGTTTTGACGAGGTCCGCTTGAGTAATTTTTCCTTCGCCTTTAGTTTATAGGCTATAAATGCTATTCCAAAACTCGCTTTCGTGTATAAAGGTTTAAATTATATTTTAAAGCTTTAAAAAAGGCCTTTAAGTCCTTTTAAGGTTTAAATAACGCAAGGTTAAAATCTGGGTTTCCGCAATATACTTTTGTTACTACTTTATTAAATAGTTTGTCACCTTTATTTTTGGGTCTAAGAGCTACCTAATACTTTCGAAACTTTGTTAGTAAGGCGATAAGTACGTTTTATAGGTTTTTATTAACGTTTTTTCGTTAATTATTCACGGACTTCTAGGTTATATTAGTCTAATCACTATCGTGATACTCGTGGTAAATTTCTATATGAAATTAGAATTTCAGGCGGCTATAACATTTTGTAAATGTATCCACTTATATAAGGTAATATATATACTACTTTCTAACATATCTAAATAGTATGCCGGGTAAAATAACGTAAAACTGGAATAGTTCGATATTCAGCCTTTTATATTGATTAAGCATTACATGTATTTTATTATCGAATATATCGTATGGCTCGCCGTTATGGTTTTCGTCCTTATTCTAAAGTTTGGCGAAGTTGGTAAACTTTATAGGATCGCTCCTATTAATGGAAAAGTGGTGCGGTGAAAGGTTACGGTAGGGGTCGTGGTTAATAAGTAACGGTCTATAAGGTACGTATTGGCGTTTTACACCGCTCATTATTTCTGAACGCGGGGCGTTATTTCTATTCAGACCGCTTTTGTCATAGTTAAACTGGTTATGAACGGTATCCGGAGAGTGGTTTTATCTGGTCTCTATTTTAAATTACGTTCCAGTATGGGTTCGTGTTTAACCCTCGTTATAAATGATTGTTACAGCGCTTCCTCCTCCTTCGTTGATTCCTCCAGCTTCGTCTCTATTTTGCGACGTGTGTTTAGCCTTGCAAAGCATCTCTTCTCTATTTACGAAGGCTTTTCTCGTTCCCGGTCCATTATGTTAAGTAAAGGTTCCTGGCGTTTTTTCAGTCAGTATTCCTCCATAAATTTTACTTCCATTAATTTATCGTCTATACATTTTGGTATTTGTATAAATTGGGCCGTTGCTAACAAAGCCTTTACAATACGGCTATTGTTTCCACCGATCGTATTAATACCTCTATTCCGTAATTTTTTTTCGTAATATTATGAAAATCGTATCATAGACCATATACTACATATTCGGCGTCCAGTTGAAAATATTTTTTTCAAAATCGTTGAATA
Organism: Anisogramma anomala; assembly: GCA_038502455.1. Classification (NCBI taxonomy): domain Eukaryota; kingdom Fungi; phylum Ascomycota; class Sordariomycetes; order Diaporthales; family Gnomoniaceae; genus Anisogramma; species Anisogramma anomala. Next base: position 5,615,300 of record JASMMZ010000010.1, on the reverse strand, counting down.
AGTCGCATCTTTCAATTTCGTTGTTAAAGTAATTGAAAATTATGTTAATAACATACGTATTCGTTACAAAAGTATCTAAATCCTCCACTGGCGCCTCCATCTTATTATCCTACAGGTTAAGGTTCAAATACTTTAAAATACTATTACGAAACAAGGTATGTATAAAAAGGTACTCTATATATTCGTTAACTTTTAAATACGTTACGAACCGAGCTCTAATTACGTTTAGGTTAGGTAATTTATAAGTATATTTGTAATGTTAAGTCGGCGTTTATTATTAGTTTTGCGCTATAATCAGGATTCAGATATGTACAAGGTTCTAAAAAATCGTATAAATACCTAAATGTAAAGGAAAAAAGGTATCGCCCACTTGCTAGTATATAAAAATTAAATAAAACGCAAATAAAACGTAATTACAGTCTAGTCAAGCGTTTTTCAAAATAGTTTTATTAACGCTTGCTAATGCTATAATAGATAAGCGACTATGAAAACTTCAACGTCATAAGTACTAAACCTAGAATATACGGTATAAGGCAAACGTAAAGACATAGTTAAGGCAAATGTAATATGCAAATGAAAAAAAATGTGGGAATAGGAAGGTGTAAAATATAATGTGTAATCTGGTGTGTAAGGCTTAGTTTGCATTTGGTAAGCGGTCCAGATTGTTGTGTTATAGTCGCTTTTGGTAGTTGTAGGTGGTTTGAGTGTTGTATTTGTAACCACTATTCGGTTTCGCGAGCGACGTGAATGTTATGTTTATAACCGCTTTTAGGTTTCGTAAGCTATTTAAATGCTGTATTTAGATCGGGTAGGTTCCAACAAAGGGTTTCGAAACTTGGTAGTCTTAGTTTACGTAATCTAATACTTAATAGTACGCTTTTTAAACAGTACCCAAGTACGTTTAAATCGCTAAAACAAGTTAACGATTAAAGTAATGGGGATTTTAGTAAACAAGTCACTAACTTGTTAATAATATCGTACTAAAATTGCCCTTTTTAAAATCACTCTGTATCTTATAGTCTTGTTACGCTTCGGGTTTTAATGGTACTCCCGTGTAATTTCATACTCCTGTATGGTTTTTATAAGTCGTAGTAGTAGAGTACAAACATTTGAGACCTCTAAAACATCCCGCTATAGGTATTCAACTTCGGTTTATCTCTTTTTTCCTTAGCTGTTTATAGTTGACCTAGTCAGCGACTAATTAGTGTCGGTAGGTTCTGCTTATTCACGTACATGTAAATGAAGAATTAGATTGATATTGTAGTAAAAATAAATGATATTTATTAAAAAGAGGCATTTAGAAAATATACTCCACGGATGGAAGGTTATAAACCTCTTATCTCAGGCAGTAGCCCTTTTGCCATACACTCTGGAATACCCCTTTTATACCGCGCCATGCATGATGCACTTTGCACCTTGCAAGAGGGTAGCCTGCAGGGTGATACATTAACGTGTACTCTGTAGGCGTGCACCTTGCAATATGGTGCACTACTACTTAGCCTATTTATACTAGCTGTAGGGGTATATAGTAATATCCAAAATTATTTTCTAAATAATGCAGGATATTAATATGAGTATATTATAGATGGGATATTAATAGTTAAATTTGAACGTTGACGAAAATAGCTTCATAATCAATAGTTAAGGATGGTAAATAATTGATACTATAATATTATATTCAAAGTTAAAGGATATTTGAAGTATTGTGATATTTTTTCTATTGGTATAACGACCCAGTTGAAATAGGTTATATAATAGGCGGGGGACTGGTCGTAATTAACTTTTGCTTTAAACTTTTATGAAATAACGCGGATTTTGTAATTAACGGCGTTGATGGTTATAAAAAATAAGGAGGATTAGTCCTATTTTTCGCTCGAATTAGTAGAATTCCGCGATTTGTTAAATAAGAAAAAGGTAACAACTTTACCTCTGTATTGAGTGAAATTTGATTATTATATTTATGTTACATCTAATAAGGACGGATTCCTACGGAATATATTTTGAGGGCCGTTTTATTCAATATTGTGAAATCAATTTTTCGAGTTTTAACGTTTGGTTACCGAATCAGCAAATTTAGATTAAGTTCGAATAAGTTTTTTTATTATTTATGACGATTTCATTGTAAATTTTTCAATCGGGTGTTATAACGGTTTTACATCGATTACCGTACTTTGAATAAAATCACAAAGTAAATTTTTTCACTTACTTTTAATTCAAAAAACCTTACGCGTATTATTGAAGTTAATGCAATTTATAAAATTTGATATTAAAACGAATTTTCATCGTATCCAAATTATACTCGAATAAAGGGAAGAAATAGTTTTTTGTATTCATATCGGTTCATTTAGAAATTTAGTTACTCCTTTTGAATTAAACGAAGTATTAACTACGTTTAAATATCATATTAATTATGTAAAAGCGGATATTTTAAATAATTTTGTCGAGGCTTACTTAAACTATATTTTAAACTTTTTTTCTATACCAAATGGAATTATATAGCGAAGGTTCGCGTAGTTTTAGGATATTTTCGTGAAGCCAGGTTAAATTTAAACCTAAAGAAATATGATATCGTGGTAAAGGAGGTAAATAACATGGTTTCGTTGTAACGGTTGGTGTAAGAATCCGAGCTAATTTCGAAAAGTCTGAGCCGTTTGCGAATAAAAATAATCACCTATTATTTGAAGGTTAGGAGTTTCTTAGTGTTTGCTAACTTTTATCGATACTTTATTAATACTTTCTTTGGATTACTTCATTACTTTATTCTACCTACGAAATAAACAGTATATTAAACTTAAATAAATCGACAAGAATATATTTTTAAACGTTTAAGTAGTTATTTGTTACAGCCCCAATTTTGGTAAATTAAAACCTAATCCGATTCATTGTTATGAACTCAATATGTGAGCCATACAGTCTGAGTTATGAGTCATATGATTATATAGGTTATGGTGCACGATGTTGTATTGTGTTATGTCTCGTCCCTTATAGTGTAGTTAGCGTAATCTAGGATGTCTGGATTATTAGTATTTTTGACTTGGTGCAACTGTCAAGGGGGCTGACTCTGGTTAGCTGATGGAAGCCACGCTAACCGGCTTGATCTTACTTGGTAAGACTATCACAAATGTTATAGACTCAGACTATGTGTCATTGGGTCTATAGGTTATGTGACTATGCACGTAACGGGATATGCAGTACCCGGATCGGGCACGGTCCAGGCGCGGTCCGTGAACGGCACGTGTGAGGGCACGTGACGGGCTGGGCACAAGCCATGCCCATAGGTCCTGCATGATGAGCCACGGTAACCTCTTCTAGTCTTCCGCTATACCTTAATAATAAACCCCATTTGGTACCTACTTGACTTACTATTGTAGGTTAGACATAATATACAATTAATGTCTTTTTTTATTTTTCCGAAGAAATATCACTTATAATATACGAATCGATGGTAAATATGAATAATTTTACGTTATATATTAGCATTATCAAAGAGGATAGTCTGTCGGCGAATATTCAGCCCTCTACCTTTATAAACACATTTTTCATTCTTTAGGAGCCAACTTAAGCCGAAATTTCTCATTTATAGAATATTATAAGTTATATCGCGTCTATTGTAAAGAAATTTCAATAATTAGTTTAATCAACTTTACCTATTGAACATACGTTCGACTTTATTTAAGTTGTAGTTAAAATTTAGTAATTCGAGGCCGACTTAACGATAACTCGTATTGGCTTCTTACCCGTTTATAGTGGGCTAAAAGGATATGATTAACCATAATTCGATTAATTTATTTTAACGTAGGCGACAACGCGCCAAACGATCGAATTTATACTGAAAATGGATATGATATAAATTGGAAAAAGTCGGCATACGTTCTTTTACTTAAAGGGTTGTTATATGATAGCAATAAAGTAAGTTTTTACGGTGTATTACAAAGCTGGCGGATACGAGGGTATGTATGAAATTAATAAGTTTTTCGATTATATTAAGGCTGCTTTTAGTGATCTTTACTACGCGGATAAAACTTTGGTCGAATTGGAAGGATTATTTATAAATGATAAAGACTTGTAGGTATCATTTGCTATTAAGTTCGAGATATTATTAATTTAAGTAGGCAGATTAGATTGACCTTTAGCTGTGACGTAGAATTACTTACGCTTTGGTGTATTTCTACGTATTCGCGAAAAAATTATTACGATAAACGTAAGTCGAGTAGATTATGACGTAGCCTTAACTAAATACTGCGAATTTGCTGACGAATTAAAGTCTTTAGACTAAAAACAACGTTTTAATCATTAATTAGCAGGATTTATACAAATTTAATGACCAGACAGAAATATAGTTATAATGGGAGTTTATATCATTTAGGTATTTCCATTAAGAGGTCATGGTAATTGCGGCTAATTATTTTAATTTCGCGGCTAATTATCTTAACAAACCCGTTCGGTATGCGTTTAAAATTAAGAACGTAAGGTGACGTGGATAATGGCGAGAGAACGTTGGATTAGGCCCATTACTGGGCGTTATTTACGATGTAATTCGATAAATTACTATTAACATATCTACAACTTTCATCTGGTATTATTTCCAACGTAAGTGTATGCAATTCAAGTTGAAAAGGTAAATAAAGGTTTCCTATTGACGGCGTTAGGGAAAGCCTAACTTCTGGATATAATCTTCTTTAAGGGTTACATAAATTTAATGGCGTAGTTGTAAAATCGAGTAAAAAGGAGGTTGGTTTAATTAAAATACGTATAAAGAAGATTTGTTCTATATGCTTATGGTTTTAATAATACTTACTTTTAAGATATTCAAGTCGCTTTAAGTTACAATTATTATTATATTATAAACTAGGCTTAATATAACTATTATAGATGAAGTAAATTTGACTATTTAATGTTCGAAATTTAGATACGATATTAAGGTTACGGCAAAATACGTGTATTATACAAATAGCCAAGTGTCGTATTAGTATTAATAGATGTTCGAGCCCGATATTAACATATATTATTTCCGGAATCACGTAGCATATGATTTTTAGGATACCTGGAATACGATATTTACAAGTAATCTTAAATGTTGGCGGTAGCCGTTTAGTAGTTTATGGTTAAGAAGACCTGGTTATCAATATGGTAACAGTTCGCCTTAGGTTAAGGGATATATGAGGTCTAATAAAATCGGTTTTTATGGGTTGAGTAAAACGTTTGTACTGGATAATATAATGTACGGGAGATTAATTACAGTTAACTTTTGTTATAAGTTTTCACGAAATAACGCGAATTTTACAAATGACGGCGTTAACTATGGTTAAGAAGAAAAAAATAAAATTATATTTTTTGACCAAAATTGGCAAAATTTCGCGACCTATTTAATAAGGATAAGGTTATATCTTAATCTTTATATAAGGGAAAACTAAACTATTATATTTATATTAGAATAAACGAAGACAAATTTAAACCAAAACGACTTTAAAAATTATTATACTCGATATTACGAAATTGACTTTTCGAATTTCGACATTAGGTTACGAAACTAATAGATACGGGTAAGGTCTGGGTAAGTTTCTTATTGGTTGCGGCGTTGGTATTATCTATTTTTGAACTGAGGGGGAAATGGCGGTTTTACATCGATTACTGGGTATTAAATAAAATTATCGAGTAAAATCGTTTTCTGTTACCTTCAATTAAGAAAACCCTACGTATATTATCGAAGTCGCCGTGGTTTATAAAGTTGGATATTGAAACGGCTTTTTACTATATTTAGGTTATACCCAGATAGGAAAATTTAATAGCGTTTCGTATATGGTTCGGATTCTTTGAATGGTTAATTACCACTTTTGAGCTAACAGAAGCGCCGACAACGTTTTAACGATATATTCATTATATAATAGCGAATATTTTGAGTAATTGTATTATAATTTACCCAAACGACCTTTTGTTCTTTTCCGGTATTGAATAGAATTATATAGCAAAAGTTCGCGTGGTTGTAAAACGCCTTCGTAATATAGGACTAAGCCTAAACTTGAAAAATTGTAATTTCGTAGTAAAAATGATATAGTACCTGTGTTTCATTGTAACGATTAGGGTAGGTATTCGGGCTAACCCCGATAAATTCCGGGTAATACGCAAATAAGAGTTATTACATACCATTCGGGAGGTTCGAAGTTTTTTAGGCTTTACCAACTTTTATCGGGATTTTATTCATAATTTTCCCAAAATATCTGATCATTTCATCCGACTAACGAAGTATAGAATTCGTTAAGCTCAGATGAAACGGGCGAAATACATATTTGAAACTTTAAAAATACCTTCATTATAGCCCAGATTTTGGCATATGGGAGTATAAATCGGCTAACGACAGTAAAAACAAATTATTTGGAAATGGAGTTAAGGTTTTTTTTATTGTAATAAGATAAAAATAGTATTTGAAAGTTAGTAACTTATTATTTTGTACGAATAATAGACCTGAAACGTAACTATGTCATTTATGATAGAGAGCTTTTCGGGGTAGTATCCTATTTAAAAACATAGGTTTTAAAATTACATAGCGTCCGCACCCTGTTTACGATCTTAATAGATTATAAGGGATTAGGATATCTTTTTATTATGTTTGATTTCGGAACATTAATCTCAATGGGCCGAAGTCTTTTTTTTTAAAAAAAAAAATATTGCTTACGATATAGGCCAATAACTTGAGATACTCATCCGAATACATTCACTTGTAAAATACAAGATAAGCTTGAAGTTAAGGAACACTACGCGCGATTTTTTTAATTTATTATTATCGTTATATTAAACGTGGTAATTATGGACTTATATACTAGGAGAATATATATTACGACGGGTTATATTAATAAATTTATTCAAACGAAGGCTTTATTATTGGATCGCGACAATATATATCTTAACGGTGGGCCGAAGGATTTCAACGAGTTGACGTAGGCCAAATTACCCTAGGCCGGGCCCGCTCCGGGGCCTTTATCTAAAATAACGTTGCGGGATTTCAGAATACCGGTGTCGATAATACTGCCGCGGGCTCAGCTTATACTTGGTCTGCTATTTAAAATAATATTGAGGGATTTTAAGACGCCAGTACCGGTAATTTCGCCGCAGGTTAGGTTTGCGTTAAAATCGTTTACTTTGTCAATATCGAATAACCGCCTTATTTTCGGCCCGGATACCCTTGCAGAATTGTAGGATCAAGTAGTAGCGAACGTTTTGTTATATAAGGTTTTCCTATTAACGGTTTTCGAGAGGGTTAAGCATTTTCCGGTTAAGGTAGGATAATCGTTATAAATTACGGATTATAGAATCATTCGTGGGGTATGTTACATTATCGTAACCAATTATAATTATCGAGTTACATACTATTAATGACGAGGATTTTGTAATAAACTTATGATTCGCTTATTATAGGTTATCCAAATAAAACCGTCTCGTTTCAAATCTTTTAACGAAATTGCTATTGAGAGGGAATAGTTGGAGATATTCGACGTTTATATCGAATATATAGGTAATATAATAGTAATAAACCTCGTCGTACCTTACTACAAGGCTTTTTTCAACCCCTTTCTATTTTGAATCGGTATTGGGTATATATTTCCATCGACTTTATAATCTACCTATTAATCATTAAAACTGGCACTCGATATTGGTTTGTTATTATGGACCGCCTTTTCAATGTATTTAGTTTGAGGTTATATAGTTTATAATTTTCGATATGTATATGGAACACTTTCGGGATATGTAGTGGAAATTTCATGGATTTCTGACTTTTATTATGAATAACCGCGGTTCGAATTAGGTAAACGCATTGTAAACGACTTTATATTTTTTTTAGTAAAAGTTAAATATTTTTATTTACGATATATTATTTAAACATAAATAATGATATTAACCGTATGAATTAGGAAGTTTGAAAGTATTTACTTATCGTCTTCGTTTTTTCGTTATACAATTAATTTTTATATTTACCCGTTTATTTATTTATATTCAATAACCAGGAATCGACAGTTACTGGGCTTAATGCGAATTTTTTGATAGATGGGTATAAAATGTTCTTTATTCTTAGGATTAATAAGACTATGAAGTTATTAACTATTCCGATGGGGCGAACCGTTGCGTTTTTGGTATACTTACATAAAGGTACGAAGTTGGTTTAGGCGGTCATGATATATATTTAATAATAAATTAAAAAAGCGACGAATAGTCGGCAACGTTCGATAAAACGATATAAGTTAAGGAATGAAATTTAATTTACCCTTTGTAATATTAAAACTAAGTACCTAAATAAAAGGCTTCATTTATTTTATAATTAATATTGGGTCTTCGACGTTTTGAATCCGTTTAATATGGTTTTAAATATTTTTGGTAAATACTCTATGTTTTACGTAAACTTAGTTAAACAAATAGTTACGAACCCTTTTTCCTCGTAGGTCTTATCCGATATTCGTCCTGAACTAATTTTTATCATTAACGATATAAAAAATGGTATATACGAAAATTTTGAAGTTTAAGAAATTTTCGTGTTAAAAACGAGTCGAAACGGTATTCGTTTTATATTAGTTAAATAAAAAGTTTATAATAAGTCGAAATGGAAATTACTTGAAAACTGCCAATACATTATAACTTTAGATAAATTTAAAGCGAAATAAGGGGATAGCCGGGTTTATAATAGTCTGGTATTTCGATGTCTACGTCGAGTATATATTAAGTAACCTACGTAAGGTGAATCTTTTTCTCCTCAGAAATAATATAGTTTTTATAAAAAGATGGGAGAATGTATTACTATTATGATATAATACTAAAAATAGAGCCTGATATATATTACCCGACTTCCTCGGATAAATATCCGACTGCGAAGTAATTTTCATTATAACTTATTAAAGATTTACTCACTCGTTATTATTATTTTATTAAGGTTTATCGAATCATACCATTACTAACGTTAGGAGCTTCATTAGGATTAGTTTCAAATATTGGGAGAATCTGGTAGAGGCGGATAGCGAGTGGCGTAGCTAGTGTTGATAGGCGTTAATAAAGGGAGCTGGTAAAAGGTGGGGCAGGCGCGGGGCGACGCCGAAGATAACGGATAACGTTCAATGGGATGAGCGTTAGGAGAGGTCGATGAAAGCGGCTAATAAGGGGCGGGGTAGGGAAAACGACTTTTTAGGCGGATTACCAAAGATTGTAACATATCAGTTTATATTTAGGTAATGCGGTCGGCTCAGATACGATCCTTTACCCGTTAGAGGTTAACCTGATTAACTCGTTTCTAGCTAAGGTTATCAAATTGAATACGAATAAAAACGTGGTTCGTATGGTTATACCTTAAATTTTTTTGTTATACTTTATAGGCCGTACCTTATATTATTTGTAAGGGATATAATTTAGGTTATTATATTATTTTAGCTATTTAAGTTAATTCTATGATAAGGTATATGAAGGGCGTTAAAGGGGATTGGCTTAAAGACGTTACGCTTTAGTATACGGTTTGTCGAGGAATTTTTGTTACGGTAAATAGGCGAAACCATAATGGTAACTAAAAACTTTTAGGGGGAAACGGACTCGGGAGGAGAAAGCAACGAGGACTTATGGCGAAAAAGGCAATATATTTTACGACCGGTACGGTAAAAACTACTTATACCAGATTAATATTTCGGAACCGAGCAAACTAAGTAACTAATTTAAAAAAGGCGGGGGTAAAAATGAGCCAGTAATCCGGGATATTTCCTTACCGCTTACGAATAAAAAACAAAATGAAGCCCCCGTTTTTAGTAAAGATAACTAATTAGCGTAAAAAGGCGCGTAAGCTGGGTGAAGCAGTAAGCAAAATGATTTGTTTAATATATTACTATAAGGATTTAAATTGCGGTCAGGTTTCCTACAAAGTTAATTTGTAAATTGACCTCAATATAAACCTTTCGACACGTACGAAAACTATACGTACGATAAATTCGAATATAAATAAAATGGATGTCAATATTAAAAAGGAAATTAATATACGATTTATGTACGTTTTTCGTTAATAAGAGGAAAGGTTTACTTTTATCGTCTTTATTTCCAAAAATGAACGAGTCGTTTATAATGCAAAAAAGTTATAAAATATAATTAATCGCAAGGTATTTATACGTAATAGGATAACTTACTTTACGAGGCAGTTAATTGTTTTTACCAGGAAAGTTTACGTCAGTATAATTTAAATTAGGTTTATTATAAATATTAATTATAAGGACGAGGAAAATGGGAAAGGGTTGCGATATATTAACAGGCAATTATAGTTTAAATATAGAGGGTAGTAATAAAGCAGTTACGGAAACTCACTAAAGGGTGGTAAATGACAAAACAAGGTTGGCGTTATGAAAGGAAAAGGATGGATATATTAAAGGTTACGTTGGAATTCGTATTTATAAGTATTAGCTGACCGGATTCGGTGAGAGCCATATATTATATGGGGCGCGTTATACGGTATCAACGGTAAAAGCGATATATTATACGACGCGTTGAAAGGTAAGTTACACGATACCGGCAGTAAAAATGATGTATTATACGACACGTTAAGGGGCGAATTATATGATGTCAGTAGCCTAGAGTTAGACCGGCTGATAACGCGTTAAGGGGCGCGTTATACGGCATCGGCGGCCTAATGTTAAACCGGTTGATAACACGATAAGGGGCGCGTTATACGGCGCCGGCGGCCTAGAGTTAAACCGATAATATGTTAAATGGCACGTTATATAGCGTTGGTGACCTAGGGTTAAATTAGCCGATAACACGTTAAGGGACGTGTTATAAAGCGTCAGAGGCTCAGGGTTAAACCTGTTAATACATTAAAAAGCATATTATACAGCATCAGCAGCTTGGGGTTAAACCGGCCGATATGTTATACGGCGCGTTAAACGCTACGTTACTGACTCGTGCTCGAGTTGCATACTAAGCGGGTGAGGCTCGCGTCTTACATTTAACTAGTAGAATGCTGCAACCCTTACAGTGTTCGAGAAAGAAGAAGGCATGTTATGGACTGAGGCTATTAGCTATTAAGTCTATAGGTTATGTAACTATGTACGTAATAAGATATGCCGTACCCGGTCCAGGCGCAGACCGGGCACTGTCCGTATACGGCATGTGTGATGGAACGTGACGGGCTGAGCATAGGCTATGCCTATAGGTCCTGTACGATAGACTATGGTAGTTTTTTCTTGTCTTCCGATGTACCTTAATAGTAAACCCTATTTAGCATCTACTTGGCTTACCATCAGAGATTGGACCATGACATTAATAGTAATGGCAATCGATCATTTTGAAATAGATTGAAAAGGGTGTTTTCTGTAAAATAATAAAAATCATATCTTCAAGTCGATTACATATTATTTCGTACGATTGTTGGACGCGGAACGTAATTGAATTATTTATAATAAATAGTTCTTCATGGTAACATTCTATTTAAATACGTAGGTATCGGAACTATATATTATTTGTATCCCGTTTATTATTTTAACGAATTATAAAAAATTGGAATATTTTTTCATCCCGTTTGATTTTAAAACATTAAATTTGTTAAGCCGAAATTCATTCACTTTTTTCAATGTTACTTACGTTATTGGCTTTTAACTTACGGCGTTCGCCCAAATACATAAATTCGTATGTCATAAGATAAACAAGAGGTTTAAAAACGTTGTATGCAAGTCTTTCGCTTAATTTTCATAATTATATAGAATATAGTAACGATAAACTCGTATATCATAAAAATGTATATTACGGCGAAGTATACGAATAAATTTGTTGAAACGGAGGTTTGTTTATTGGATCGTGATAATATATGTTTAAAAAATGAGTTTGAAGCGATTAAAGTGGTGACGATTACGGTATTATTTCGAGTCTGGCCCATATTAGTACCGTCGACTTGAATAACGCCAGGAGATTACCTTATTTTCAGACTGGTAATTTTAACGAAGTTTCAAGGGTAAGGTATAATAAATAACCCGTTATATGCGGTTCGATTATTGACGGTTACCAAAAATATTAAACGTTTTCCAATTGAAATAAAACATTCGGCATAAATTACAAATTATAATATCAAGCTAAAAGGTAAATTACGTTACTATAACCGTTAATAATATTCGAATGAAAAATAATCAAGGACGAGAATTTGATAATAAACCTACAACACATTTATTATTAAATATGCGTGTAAAAAAGTTCTATTTTAGGTTTTCAATGGTACGATTATTAAAAGGTGATATTTATTAATATTCGACACTTATATCGAATATATATGTAATATTACAGTACAAAACCTTATAGTATCCTACAATAAAGCCTTTTTAAACCACTTTTTATATTGAATCTTTATTAATCCTATATTTACGTGGACTTTATCATGGATCTACCGGTTATCAATAACGGTTTACGATATTTATTAGTTTTTATAAATCCACTTTCCAAATTCGTTCAATTGAGTATTATATAATTCATTAGCGCCGAAACATATACGAAACGTTTTGGAGATATGTAATAGCGACTATCCAGTTTTACCGTATCTATTATTAGCGATCGTAGCTTAGATTGCATAATTATCTTTTAAATAATCTTCTGTTTTGTAAATTTTTTTAAATAACTTTCATCGGAGATATACTACCTATGAACAAACGGTGATATTAAGCGAGTAAATTAAGAAATATCAAAGTATTTACGGATTATGGTTATCTATTCATAATTTGATTAAGTATCATTTTTTATTCATTTATTAGTTCGTTTTAAATAACTAGAAGTTAACGGTTACCGGTTCGAGTAAAAATCGATCAATTCATGACAAAATGTCCTTCATTTTTAAAGTGGACGGGAATACAAAATGGATAACTAATTCGGCGGAAAGAGCCTCTACGTTTTTAGTATCCTTATACAATGATACGGTGCTAGTTTGGGCGATTATGGTACATATTAAATAATGAACAAAAAAGCGGTAAACTGTTGGCAATGTTCGGCGAAACAATATAAAATAAACTATTAAGTTTATCTAAACTTACGTAACATTAAAATCAATCGCCTAAAAAAAAAGTTCTATTAATCTTATAATTAATACTGTATTATAAACGCTTCGAATCCGTCGAATATCTTTTTGAGTATCCTTAATAAATACTTTGTATTTTACGTAAATTTGCTTAAACACGCAATTATAAACCTCATTTTCTCGCAGGTTTCATTTAATACCCAACCAGACCTAATCTTCTTTCTCACAATATAACGAAATGTATATAAATGAAACTTGAAATTTATGATATTTTAACACCGAAAATAAGAAAATATAATATTTGTAATGTATTAATTAAGTGAAAAAATACGGTAGGCCTAAATAGAATTTATTGGAAAACTGTCAGTATATTGTAGATTTAAATGAATTTGAAGCGAAATAACGAGACATATAGTTTTATAACGTCCCGATATTTTAATTCCAACGTTAGGTAAGTACTACCAAAATTATATCGAACAAATATATTTCGCTTCAGGAATAATATAATAATAACTGTTAAAGGAACTAAACAGGAAGATATTGTGTAGGCTTATAGATTCAAGTATTCTAGAATCTACATAGAGGACTTGATATTTGCTCAAGTCATAATCAAGCATATTTTTATAAGGATCTCGATTAGGATTGAGACTCTTTTACTAGTTAATACTAGTTTCTTTGTGCTAGTAAATACTAGCCCAGGCAGCATCTCCGTGCTAATCCTCCATACTAGTTAATAATAGTACTCGCATTAGTAAAACACTAGTACTAGTGATAATATCTACTACTCCGGTGAATTCCTTATCCTTTAGTGTTGAGGTGTTTAGTACTTTAAGTTTATACCAAGTACTGACTGACCCTGTTAGACTTGTTGACCCTTCGATTTAGTTGTGTTCTATTTGACTGTACCTATTGTATATTTCAATATTAACAAAAAAATATGAAAATTTTATACTATTATATTGTAATAAGATATGTGAAATCATATATATATATTATCTGGAGTTTTCGGACAAATATCTGACTGTAAGTCAGATACTATCAAAACCTTCCCAAAATTCACTTATAAAATATTATTATCGTATTTTTAATCCTTTATACGGGAGCACTAGTAACGTTAAGGCTTCTACCATAACTGGATCTGGACATTAGAAGATATCGACGGGGTCGAGCGACGTAAAGTGTGGCGGATATTAAATTACGCTGATAAAGGTGGTTAATGTAAGATAGAGCGGACGTTGGACAAAGCTGATAAGGTGGGGCAGGCGTTAGGAGAGGTCGAACAAAGCGGATAACGCGAGGCGGTGCGAAGAAAACGATTCTTTAAACGGAATATAAGGGATCGTAATATATCGGTCTACGCCTAAGTAACGCGGTTGACGTAGGTACGGTTATTAATCTGTTTTCGATGAAATCGATCGGACCGTTTTTACATAAGGTTAACAAATAAAACGCAAATGGATAAAAATATTTTATGGTTACGTTTTCAATATCGCTCTTTATATTTTACAATTTATAACTAATGTTGATTATAAGAGATACAGCTCAAATATTAATATTACTTTAAACGCCTAGAGCAAAATTATAAAAAGATTCGTGATGGGTATTGGCGAAAATTGGGGCGAAAATATTACGAGTTAAAATACGATTAGCAGATAACGTACGGTTTCACAAGGAGGGAAAGGGAGACGGTGTCGTTTCTAGGGATAACGGAGCGAGGAGGAGGATAAATCAGGGGCTTATAGCTTAAATCGTTACACTCTATATAGCTGAAATAGTTGGCACACCCTACGCGTGAGCGATATCACGAATCTAAGTAAACTAATTAACTAATTCAAAGAAGATTAAAGAGAAAATGAGCTTATAGCCTAAAATATTACCTTAACGTTTACAGGAAAATAATAAGATGTAAGCGCTGTTTTAAAAAGCTACAATAAGCTTCTATAATAAAGCGCGAAAGCCAGGCGAAGTTACTAATAAATTCTTTTTCTGAACATACTACAACAGAGTTCAATATACGTTCGAGTTTCCTATAAAATCAATTTTTAAGCTTACCTTAGTATATACCTTACAACAAGTACGGTATCTCTAGTCGCGATACATATAGATACAGACTAAAGGCATTTCGAAATTTAGCAGACGATCGATATAAGATATACAAACATTTTTTACCTATAAAGGGAAAAACTTAAACTTATTTTTATTATTAATAAGTACGAAAAGATTAGTTATAACGCGGGGAGACTACGCGATATAATTAACGATAAAAATATTAGGGCATAAATAGACAGTTTACCTTATGAGGGGATTGGTATTTACTATGAAAAGCATTGTAAATTATATAACCTATATCAAAATTATTGAATACATTATCTATATTAAAAAGAAAGAACTATTGATAAAATAGCGGTCGTGGTTCAGGAACTGTCCGCGGAAATCATATGTAAGGGCACGTAACAAACCGTACACAGACCGTGTACATAAGTCCTGCCTAAAGGATCTTTGCAGCCTTCTCTAGTCTTCCTTAGTATCTTAATTGTTAACTCCATTTGGCACCTACCTGACCTACCTTCGTAGGTTTGACCATAATATATAATGGATCCAACAACAGTTTTAATAATAATTGTTTCCAGTAACAATAATTATTCGCCTGGGCTGAAGCTAACTTTAGCTTTACCAGTATCTTAACGATTAATATCGATAATATTAATATTTTCTTTCTGCAATGCCATGTACTGCGAATAGCCTCCTATTAAGTATGTTGATGTCCCTGTATTTAACATAATATCTTGAAACGAGTGATCCACGTAACGATCACAAAAGTTAAAGGTATATAAGGGGTTAGGAGATTGGTTAAGGTAAATATAAGGGTTTTCTCCACTTAAACGATACAAAAAGACGTGGTCAACTAGTTATCAAGCCGTTTTAGGGGTAGTATTATAATATAACGTGACTTGTTTGGGTATATTGTAATCTTTAAATTCCTTTATGCTTTGGAAGTCTGTAATATAGTTAAATTGATCTCTTTCAGAAGTCATAGAGTTTTAAATACAATATATGGCTTGTTATTTATATCATTTAGCTCAAGATAACTAGTAGACTAATAACTGAACTTATTATAAATTTAATACATTTTGTCACTATTACGACAATATTTTTAATGTTAACCGGTTCGTTTAGATTTTACCTCCGTTATTAACGCTAATGTTGTTATAACCTTTAATCTATAGGTATTGGAACAGATTTAAACCATTAGGGTCACCCGTATTTTCTATTCACATAATATACCATTATACAGTATTTTTTATCCACACCGCTAAAATTCTCAATTTAAGGTTATTTACTAAACAAGATCGGTGTATATGCTATTACATTTGTAAATGAATGTTATGACCCAGACAGCGGTTGGATCAGGAAATGGGCTAGTATGCAACTACACTACTAAAGAGCCTGTAGTCCAACACATCAGGCGGGGAATATCTCTTATGTAAGCAAGGTGACTAAGTAAGTCACGTAATGGATTAGTATGGATCAGTTACTGATTCAAGGTGAGACAGCACTAAATCAGTGGGATCAGTGCGGTGATCCAAATGATCCAGTATTGAAGATGGTATGAAGGCACGGATATATAAGGACACGGTCATCACCACATATATAGTATTTCCTTCATAGCTCTTCAGTTGTCAATCTAAGTATTCAGTCTCAGTGTATTCTGAATAGCCTCACGGCTTTTGATCATTACTTGCACGATTGCGATATTGTTCACTTAGCACCTCTGCTACCTTCTTAATAACATAAACCCTCTAACACCTTCTATATACTCACGGGTATTTAGTGTGATCATTATAACGAAGACCTTAATTTGTTAAAAAAACAGCTCTTATAGGTGGAATTTGGACGCTATAAAGCGTATTTAAACTCGTTAACACCTATACTAACTACCTGTATCTATTAATTGAGCGTGTTTTCGTTAGCGTCAACCTTTTTTATTCTTTACAAGTATAATACAAACTTATTAAATATCTTGGTTAATACATCCATTGGTATTCTTCATGTTTTTCTTTAGTAATATCGTTGTTTACCTCGTAATAGCCCAATACGTATAAAATTACATAAGGTAAATATCGTATTATAAATAACTTTTCATTCTGTCGTAAATCTCTCGAAAGGGTTTAACACATGTTAAAAAAGTCAGGTAGTAATCTCTAATATACCTTGTAAAAATTCAGGGGAACAGTAAGTGAAAACTAGAAAAAGGGACCTCGATTTACTTACAAATGTTTGAAAAGAGTATTATCTTCGTGTTAATAGGGTTAAAAGGATTTCTATTATATATCCATACAGTATAACAAATCTTATCGAAGTATATAAAAAACTTATAGTTAATATTAATTATTTTAATAGGTTTTGGAGAAAGATCGCCATAGTCGTTTCAATCATCGTTATTTCCTTTTAATTCAGGTTTTAAAGTTTCCAAGTCGCTGTATTAAGGATAATTACCAATCTTTTTGCCCAAAGGGTAAAGTTCTATAATAACACTTGTGATAGGCTTACACGTATAGTCGTATCTGCTTTGAGAGGCTTCGCCTTAAGGGACTTGAGGATATTAAGGAAAAGGCTAAGGGTTAAGAGGAACTAAGCCGTAAAAAAAGTTGTAGAAAACTTAACGATCTTATTTAATTAACTAAATAACGTTGATGTGAATTCCTTTTACCGCCTTAACAACCGCTATTTCATGCGCTTTACCGCCGCTAAAAGCGTACTATGTGCTGTCATATAGAGGTGTTAGGTTGACAAACAAATTAGCGGGTTCCCTATCATCAACGTATAAAAATGCTTAACTTAACTGGATAGGGGGCTCTCTGAAACGTGTATGGAGGCGTTAAGGTTCCTTAATACTCTTTCCCTTAGGAATTGGATCTTAATGGCACTTTTTAATCTGAGCTACGTAGAAAAGAGTTTATAATAGTTTTAAAAATTCCTTTACTAACATATAAACTCTTCGTTGCTTAAACTCTTACTTTAGCTTCAACCTAATGTTTTTTTTAAATGTCCTTTAATATATTAATGTTTCAATGATCAATAAAGTCATGGTATTTATGGAAGGCTGGATTGTCGCGGTCAAAGTCTTTACCAACGTTTTTGTTCATAATATAATTGCCGATAAAATTAATTAGATGTTTCACCGTTAAATCTTTGTCGAAGCTGAACCCCTAAACCTTTTTATTTTATTTCCTTGAAAATAGAGATCTGAGGGTTTTAACAAATTCCATTCGTTTTTAACTGTATTCCATTTTAAATTTATAACTAGCGTAGAACTAGGTGATTCAACGTGAGGTAAACTTAGTTTATTAACGTGGGGATGAAGCGATATAACTTAAAGTTGCGCGACGTGTATTATTTAGCGCAATTTGATAATTTTCGGTGTTTTGGGTGAAGGCAGAAACCTTGACAAATAAATTGGCATAAGGGAAGTGAAAAAAGTAAAGTAAAGGAAAGAACTTGATGCCTAGGATAAAGGTTTAATGTGAAATATAAGATTGAAGGCTATTTGTTATAAGCCGTAAAATTTAGTAGTTTTTGCAATAATAATATATTCAATAATAATAACGTAGCTATTCACTAATTAATCCATTTTACAACTTTTAACGGTTGATTTTGATGGTCTTCAAAAAAGATACTGTAAAGATTTTTAGTGTGTTCAATAGCGATGCCGTCGCTTACTTCTGAATTACTGTTGTAAACTAACGAAATCCAAAAGTCTTTTTTTCCCCCTACCGTTGTAAACTAATGTAGTACTAATAAAGACCCTTTGCAAAAAAAACATCTTCTATCCTAACCGCCGTTTAACTTAAAGCGTAATTAGAAAGTAGCGTTTTCTTTTACTTAGCTAATCTATGCTTAATCTAATAAACGCTAATTAGTGTTGGTAAGGCTTTAGACGTTTTAACTTTATCGATTCGATTGGTCGAAGTAATAGTAGTATTAAAATAGTTTAGTAGTAAATGTATTGTTCTAGGTTTATCAGACCGTTAGTCGGTCTACACATTAATTTGTATGGTCAATTGCTTGGCTCGTGCTCTAATTTGAAGTGGACGTATAGTGTACTTGACTTGCGGCTAATACAGTAGGCTCAAAAAAAAATATGCTAGACTTGCATTCAGTATAGTCAACTTTACTGTAAGTAAAGTTAACCTACTGTACTGTAATTACTACTATTCTAACATTGGTACAATGAAGTTGAGGGTTTATATTAGTTTGTCGCGAAATATTTGTCTTTGGGAATTAAGGAAGTTATAATTCGAAATCGTGGGGTACTTAGGGTTAATTTGTCTGTTTAATTGGTAGGAGTTTAACTGTTAAACTAAAAGGAAATTTAGTGGTAACCAGGAACAATAAGTTAACTATACTGGCGTACTCAAACAAAACAAAAATCCATTTGTATTAGACCAATAGTAATCGTAGTACAGTCAATGAACTTTATTATAAGTAAAGTTAACTGTATTGATTGCAAGTTGAGTATATTGTTTTGTAGCTTTATTGTACAGTCAAGTACAGTATATACCTACTTTACACTAGGGCACAGGCTAAGAAATTAGTCATACAAATTATTGTGCAGACCAGCTAGCGGTCTTTCAAACCTAGAATAATACATTTACCACTTGACCACGCAATACTACTGTTACTTCAACTGATTCGAATAGATAACGTTGCAACGACTAAAAGCCTATTAACAGGATGCGCCTATCAATACTAATCAGTGTTTATTATTTTAAGCACAGATTGACTAGTTAGAAGGAGAAACTAATTTCTGGTTACGCTTTGTGTAATACCACGATTAAGAAAATATTCTTGTAAAGATCACCTATTATTACGTCGGTTTTTCACGGCAGTAAGTAAAAAATATCTCCGGATTGGTTGGTTTTTTATGGTAATCTAAAGGTGGCAATTTTATCGCCATTAAAACCACCAAAAAATCTTTACCAAATCCTTTTTTTAAGAAAAGCGTTGAAATTAACCGTTAAAGGTCTTAAAAATCATCAAGTTAACAAATAGTTAAGTTAGGAGTACTGTAGGTACTACTACTGTAAAAACGGCTAAATCTCATGACCTTCAACTTTTAACTACAAATAATAATAACAAATAACCTTCGACTTTACTTCATATACCAAACTTTGCTTCTTATATTATTTTTTTTCCTTTACCCTACTTTTTCCTTTCTCTATATCACAATATCGCTAATCGGATACGTCAGAAAACACTTTAAGGCCGCTGCCTTAAGCGAAAAGATCAAGAATCACCAAGTTGCGCCAAAAAAAGCCACATTATGCGACTCCGCCTCAAATTGCCAAGTTCTATTTTTCTTTATTTCAAAGATATCAAAATCCTCGGCGATAACGTCGATGTTAATGAATTGATTAAAACAACTGGGTATTTCCTTTCAATTTTAAATAAGGGTGCATTTGGTTTTATTTTCAATGTTTATAGAATTTTATAGAGTTAAAGATACGTTAATTATACTGGTATTTCCATTACTTAGCCATTGATACACTATATAAAGTCTTTAAATTCGCGGGCTTCAAACAGTGGAATATTTTACTGCAAATTTTTTTAAAAATTCTATTCCATTGTTACTAAATGTATATCTAACCCTCCGCCCAAAAATAAAATCTATACTAAAAAAGTATAAGAATTTTAATTACAAGATTTTCATTAATTTTTTCCATTTGGCTACTTATCTTATCTTTTGCGTTGTATACTCCGTAACCTTGTTTTACGAAATTAAGTTTTTTAAGTTTTTATTGGCGAAGAATACGTAGAAAAGGTTAAAATTATTACGACTTGATACATACTTAGACTTACTAAACGTTGTCGTTTACAATATCAATATTAACCTTATGGCAGTACAATTTTAAACGAATGTTAAAATAATAGTGATCTAGTGTAAATAGGTACCTACTAAAACTTATTGGAGTATTGATAAAATTGAAAGGGTATATGTACTGTTTTGTAAAGCGTATAAAGTTTTTATGTTTAAGATTGAAGGTTTAAAGGATTAGAAGATACGGTTTTTAATAGATGTACAGAGTTTAAATTATATTGTGGGCCTTAACGGCTTCGTATTAATCTTGGTGGTTTCATAGTATATCTTCGTTTAAGAATTGAATCTCTACTATTAACAAGTATTGAAAAATGGTTGTAGTATATGGTAACACTTCGAAAAAAAATGGAAACAATTGGTACAGAGTCAAGTTATTAATACCCTTAATACCAAAAACAGCCCTATAACTATTAACGTATCATTTTTTTCTGTTACAGAGTAGTTTTTCGATTGGAGAAAGTAAGGTAAATCATATAACTTATTTAGAGTCTTAAATATTGCTAACCCTAAAGTAATTATCAAAACTATGAACGTTTTGATGACGATTCGTATAACTTAAGTTAAACCATATACTAAAACAACTGGTGGTAACGATAATTATAATGATCTGGATTTTTAAATTGAACGAATTAACTAACACAATGTTTTTTCTTTAGCAACTGATGAATCAATGGAATACTAACAACGCAACCTATTAATAAAAAGGAAAAATATTAAGAATGAAGAATATATACTGGGCCGGATTTACAATATTATTTGGGTTATTAAGAAAGAAAAATTAATTGCGACTTGGCTATCAAACTCTGAGTATAAAGAATTATTAAAATTTCCGGTCAAATATTGGAAGAGAACAATAAGATTGAAATCAATAAATTCCCTACTTAAGGGGTCTTATGATTTATATCCAGATACCATTTTAACCTTCAAACACTAAATATTCCTATTTTTAAGTCGATTATTATATATAGAGTTGAAGGTAAAACTATAAAAAGTCTGTATAGAAAGTTACATTTAATTGTTTAAGAATATGGTAGCAAAGGCAAAAACTAGATCCTTATGTAATCTTGAACGATTTGGAAGATTAAATAACATTTCATAGTTGTATTAAGAATACGTTTGTTAGTTAAAACTAATAGGAAGTTTATTCTTAATCGCTATAATATTATCCAAACATATATGTAGTTAACAATTCATTTATAAAGGATCGTTTTAATTTAATGATTATAAAATTTTCGTATTGAATACCTTTTGGGAACGTTAATATGATACGTTAAGTTATCATATAAACTAGCTAAAGTAGGTGTTCATTAGTTTTTAACTTACTAGTTATATTTTAAATTAAGGTATGATGTAAAGTTTTTCACGTACGACTCGTATTTGCTAATTATATAAGATGAAAATTTCAGTTTAATGAGTATATAGATTGGCGATACCTTGCTTTCCGAATTACTAGTTTTATAGTATTGGAATAGTAGGCGATTAAGGATTTAAATTTTAGAATTATAAGCTGATTACGACTTTAACGAAAAATAAATATTTAAACATTAACAGATTTTCAATCCGTAAATATTATATCAAAGATATTAATATTTACCTTAGCTTTCGTTAAAAATGATTAGCCGTTTACTTGGTTATAATTGATAAAACTAACGTAATTAAAGCTTAAACGTATATAAAGTGACGCATATAGGGAAATTATTTCGCAACTTTATATTAATTCGAAGTTTTTGTCTATCTCTAGATTACGAAAGAAATGTAAACCTTGATGAAAGAGGATTACAATCGACTAAATCAGAGATTAGATTAGTAAATAAAGAACTCATACTGGGGAATCAATATAACTCCAATTAATTTGTCGAAGGTTAAACTGATAATTTATCGGAACAGAGTTTTCGTAAATAATACCAACTTATTGTTTTAAATCGAGGTTTTCACAATAATTGTTTTTAAAGATAAATTATAAAACGATAAATTTGGAATTACCGGAAACTTGATTTATTTAACAAGTGTCAAAAATTAAAGAATGATTCGAAGTCGATAAATTTTGGAAGTTAATAATAAAATAGCTTGTTTTGATATAGGTATATATATATGAAAAACTATTAATATCCTTATTAGATAGTAGCAGATTTTATTTATTATGTTAATAATTTATATGAACTCGAAAACTCTATTGAAATACTTCTTGAAATTCGGAATAACCAGCGAAAAACGGCTAATAATCAACGTAATAACATTTTACAAAGCTTATAAAAGCAAGATAATCGAGAAGTTTTGGTTTATTAACGATAAAATTAATCCAGTTAATACTACAAAGAAATTGACGTTAAAGAAAGCTTTAGAAAAGTATATAGATAATAATTAATTAACTATATGTATCGAAAGTTACGTTAAAAAGCTACCTAACAAAGTAAAATTACAGACCAGCAACTAAAAAGAGAAGTAGGGGTACCCTAGCAAACCGAATGACTATTAAGGTATTAAAGCTAACGATTCAATTAATTGGTATAGCTAAATTAAAGGTACAGTTAAGTTAAAGGTTTTCATAAGTTTATGGAAAAAGAATTCACATAGCTGTGGATATTACTATATACCCTTATAGATATTATACATAGGTCTAGTGGCAGTGCACTGTATTGAAGGGCGCACTCCTGCAGAGTACACAATAACGTGTCACGCTTCAGGCTGCACTTTTGCAAGACGCAAAGTGCATTATGTATGGAACGGTTTGGAATAGCTATTCCAGACCATACGGCAATGCATGGAGCGGTTTGGAATGGGTATTATAGAATGTACAGCAATAAAGCTATTGCCTATATGAGAGATATATAATCTCCTATCCATGGCGTTCCCTTTTTAGAATACATTTTATTTACTTATTTTATCATTTATTATAATACCAATTTAACGATTACTCTTTTACTTATTTACTTCACGTAAAGAAAAGGCTATAAATCTTACCGATATTAATTAGTAGCCGACCAAGTTAATTACAAATAGCTAAGGAAAGAAAAGATAAACCTTAATTAAATACTTATGGTGGGATGTTATAGCGGTCTCAAATGTTTGTGCTTTATTACTACGACTTATAAAAAATATATGGGAGTATGGAATTACACGAGAGCTCTAAGAAACCCGAAGTGTAATAAGACTATAAGATCTAGAATAACTTTAAAAAGAATCACTTTTAGTACAATATTATTAACAAGGTTGGTGTTTTGTCTACTAAAAAGCTCCGTTACGTTAACCTTTAACTTGTATTGGCGTTTTAAACATACTCGAGTACTTTTTGGAAAGCGTCACATTATATATTAGGTTATATAAGTCAAAACTACTAAGTTTAGAAACACTTTATTGGAACCCGTTTAACTTTCGATAATCCATACCACTTTCAAAATACAGGATTGGTTACGAATATAGCATTTGAACCGTTCGCTTAATTTAAAAGCGGTTACAAATACGTTAACTAAACCGTTCGCTTTAGTAAAAGTGGCTACAAAATACTAATCTGTACCGTTCGCCAAATACTAGATACGACTTATGCACCGGATTACATAATACATATCCCTATACTTACACTTCTTTTGCCTTGTCCACTTTTCTACGTTCATCTTATGTATATTAAGTTTAATACTTGTAACGTTTTAGTTTTCCAAATTATTTAGCAAGTATAACGTTACTAAGCATTAAATAGATTAAATTTAAGACGTTTTACTAGCCTATGGTCACGTTTTCTTTACTTATTATTTGAAATCTATTTGTATTTGTAAGTATTAAAAGCCTTATTCCCTTTATATTTCCGTTTTTATACACTTTCTTTAAGTTATGAATATACTTAACCATAGCGCGAAATCACCAATTTACGTCGCTTTAAGCATTTCTTTTACGTACAAACTATCCATTTAGGTATACGATAGTATTACCAGTGACGGATTTGGCAAAGATAAACGAATATATAGAATACCTTTTTACCTACACGTTGCTTAGCAGTAATATTTTAAATTACATAGATCTTAACTTATGGGATAATAAAATCCTGGTATTAGTGGAAGATTTGGACCATTATGTAGCAAATACGTATATAACTAACATGATTTTTAACTACTGTAGTGGTGAAATCGAAGGACACAATCTGTTCGACAATTTTAGAGAGGACTTTGTAGACTAGATACCAGATATGTGGCGTGTATTCGATAATAATATTTCAAGGATACTTCGAAAACAATTAGGAAGTAGAGGAATTAATATAACCGGTGAAAAAAATAGCCGAATTACAGAAGCTTTGATAGTAACAGTCCAATTTATACAAATTCCAAAATAGATAAACGACGAAGTAATAGACGTAAAATTTGTGGAGGGATACTGGCTAGATAAACGCCGGGAATGCCTATTTAAAATAGCGGGTTAGGGACAGGAAAAGCCATCGTAAATGAAGACACAGCGTTTAGTAAGTTTAAACACACGTCGCGAAGTGGAAACAGAACTGAAGAAATTAACGGAAGAAAAGGAAGTAACATAACGATTATCTACAACAAGGGTTGAATACGAACCCTCTCCGAAACGAAATTTCGGATAGAAACCGAGATAATACCGTACCACGATTACTGTGAACACACAGTTTAGCTAAGAAAAAAACGGCCCAAAAAGCGAAAACGCCTCGTTTAAGGAATTGATGAGCGGCGTAAAACGTTAATATATACCTTACGGACTAATATCTACTAATTACAACCCTTACCATAACCTCTTACCGTACCGTTTTCCTACTGATGAAAGCGAATTTACAAAGTTGACTAATTTCGTTAGGTTTAAGGACAGGAATGAAAACTATAGCGGTGAGCTATACGATGTGTTTAATAATGAAATACGTGTTATATCGAATATATGTAAGAGATTAAACATTAAGTTATTCTAATTCCATGTTATTTTGCCCGGTATATTGTACGGTTAAGTTTAGGAATAGTATATATACCACTTTATATAGGTAGATATATTTACAAAGTATTTCAACCGCTTGAAATCCCATTTCAATACAAAGATTAATTACGAGCTTTACGATAGATATTGAATCGGTATAACCTGGGAATTCGTAAAGAATTAATAAGAAAACGCCGATAAAAACCTATAGGAGATTTTTACCACCTTACTAGTTAAGTTTTGGAAATGTTAGGAGGCTTTTGGACCAGAATATAAGGGTAATGAACTATTTATCTAAGTAGTGACGAAAGTATGCCGCAGAAATCTAAATTTCAACTTTATACTTTTGAAACCAGAAAAGAACCTAAAAGCTTTTTGTATAAGCTTTGAAACATCGCTTGAAACCTTTATACGTCGATAGACGAGCTTCATGTTAGTATTTATAGTTAATAAGATTAAAGGCGAGAGTCAAATAACTAAAACAAACCTTGTTGAAACCATTTACTACGTTTTGAATCGAAGATTTAAAGTTTATTTAAAACAAAACGAACTCCTAAGATATAAGTATTAGAAAGAGACCTTAATAATAAGGGATAGGGACGATCGTTTGGAAATGGACGAAACGTACCGCAGTTATAATAATACTTACGAAAAGGTATACGGAGCTACACAATTTTATAAAAGCGGTGTATCGTATGCAGCAAGATCGGCTACTTGTTTACTAACAACACCGCTTACGAGTAAATTCGAATCAAACGACAATTTTGGGCCGGTTATATATTTGAGGACCGAATAAAAGCCAATTTTGCAACATATATAGCTGAGTACAAAGGCATATATAATAAACTTAATACCTACTTATACAAATATACATCCAGAGAAAAAGACCTTAAGGGTGACAATGTTTACTTATTAGTGTAAAACGATAAAACCACCTAACGTATTTTCGCTAGTCTATAAGACGTATCCTTTATATATATTATAGGTTTGAACTGCATAAACAGAGTATTCGACGCCTATATAACGTCGCAATTCACGTTTTCTAACAGATACGGCAACATATTCTAGGTCATTATACCTGATACTAGTGTAGTCGAAATCTTAACGGCCGATAAGTGGTAATTTGACGCGTTTACGGCGAATTTTCCGAAATTTTAGCTAAACCGAATAGAAGAATACTGAAAAGTCCTATTTGATAAAGGCAAAACATCGTTATATAGAATGGTTGTTATAAATACGCGTTTTGGACTGGTGAAGTTTTACGTGATAAATTTTAAAATATTATTTTTACTTTTATTAGCTGATATAAATAAGTTCTGAATTAAGGTCCGTAATATGACCAACCAATTTGTTCGCGTCTTAAATGGCGTATTCGTACCGCTTTGGCTTAAGTTTAGCTGCTTATGGTTTTTCTCCGAAACACATATAATTAAAGCTGTTTACTTAATGTAACCGGAATTGCAGACTTTATACCAACGATTTGAATACCCGGTTGTAAAATGCCTTTTACACCTATTTTACGCCGTAGGTTATACGAATGTAGGAAAAAATGTACTTAAGGCTATCGAAAAGTTTTTTTATAAGTGTTAGTTGTACTTATAAGTCCTACACTGGTTTAAGTTTCGTTTTCTGAACGATATGTATTTTGACTGCAAAGTGATTTTTAATATTATATATTTAGATAGGCAACTGGTCCTCTATGCTTTCGACGCGGTAACATTATTCCAAACCGCTAGATTTATATGGAGCGCTTCTGTTACAAATTATTAAAACGTTTTAGTTAACTATTAGTTTAACGTTTACTTAAGAACTTTAAATTAAATCACATACAATACTAATACGGCCTTCGACTTTACCGAATAGTGTACTAAAGCTCGAATAGCCGGTAACAAGTATAAGAAAATTTTAATAGAAGCGTTGTAGGGTATTGGAAGATGTAAGCGATATTACAGACAGCTTGAGAAAACGTACACGGTGTTGTTCAAGAAAATAAAAGGTACCAGTTTTAAGGAATCTATCTTTTAGATAACAGTTAACGCCGTTAATAATACTTTTCACACAAATAGTCTTATCCTTACATTCCTTGTTTTTAGTATTTACCCGAGTATTGATATAGAATTTATATAATTACCATTTACAATATAAAGAGCTGATGTTATAACGAGGGCCATGATAGCATTACGTTCCTTACGGATTAAGAATAACATATTTAAAGTATTGGTTATAAGGAATAGCCTGCGTGAAATTGGTATTTTGGACCTACTATTATAATTTAAAGTATGGGTTTGGAAAACTAATAATGGATAAATTGGATTTTAGAGTAGTAACGAGTTTAAAGGCTATAATGTATTCGTTGATTTGTCAAACGGTATAAGTTCGTTTCGTTGGATAATGGTAAGAGAATATAAAATAGACATGGAAAAAAGCGGCCTAAAACCGCAATTCGAATAGAATCGCTAACAAAATATCCTCTAAAACAACGAATTTAAACCGCTCCCAGCTTTAACATACCC
The DNA here is from genome assembly GCA_038502455.1 of Anisogramma anomala. Classification (NCBI taxonomy): domain Eukaryota; kingdom Fungi; phylum Ascomycota; class Sordariomycetes; order Diaporthales; family Gnomoniaceae; genus Anisogramma; species Anisogramma anomala. The sequence goes on along the minus strand of JASMMZ010000010.1, from coordinate 5,586,988 downwards.
TCTGAAATATAATTCAGATTCGATCCCTTTAAATAAAACCGACCCGCCTGTACCAACTTTACCAGTACTTTGTCGCTGAGGGTGCTCTTTCGGCTCGAAAACCAAAAAACGCCCTAAAAACTTTGTTATAACCTTCTTTATTAAGTAAAAGGAAATGCTAAAATGCGAACTAAGCTTAAAGCTTCGTTACGAAGGCATTATCACCACCCTAAGTACCCTATTCGAGCAATTTATATAAAAAAAGATTTTAGCCTTAAATAACTAAGGCGTATTTAGTTTTAAACGGTTCGACCCGATTCTTTACGGTACCTATAGAATTTTTACAACCTGCTTCGTCTATGAGGTTAAGGATAAAACCGGGAAACTTTACAAAAAGACTCGCCTAGTTGTTAAAGGATATAACAACGAAGGTAAAAATGATATTATAACCTAATCGTCTATATTACAACGAATTATCCACCACCTGATTTTTGTATTCGCGGCTTCCCTTAACGTATTATATAACTTATATATCAAGTTTCAAAATATTATATAGATATATACCCAATTCAAAGAGCGGTTTAAACGACGAATTTACGCTAATATTCCAAAAAAAACCTAGGAAATACCACCCGTCTAGGACGATCTTACGTATTATAAAACCACTTTACGGCTTAGCTAAAGCTGGTGTTTATTAGTAAACACTTATTAAAGGTATTATAAGAAACGGCTTAGGATAACTAGTTTTACCTTCGACCTGTGCTTATTGGTATTAATAGCATGTTCGGAGGGTTTTGCACTAATGGGTATGTAAACGAACGATACTTTGACATTATATAACGTTTTATTTTCCGCGTTTAAAGAGAGAAAACTTTTGGAGACCGGCTTAAAAGCGAAACCTAAGACGTACTTAACAGAGGACCACATAATCGATTTTAATAGCGTTACTATCACTTTCTGAAACGGTGTTTTAGGCTTTACATAAAAGGGGTAGCTGGATAAAGTTGCCCTTATCGCTTTGGATAGTGTAAAATGAGCCGAAGAATAATTACAATGCGTACGTGCTGTTTAAATTACTTTTGTAGTAAAACTAAAGGCGGTATTTAACCTTTCGGGCACCATATAGTCTTGAATCGCTCTGATGAACAATGTATATGAGGCACTTAACAAACGCCTTCTATAGTAAATATATAATTCAAAACGCGGTTTACAGTTTATATTGCTAGATATACGTATTATAAAGCTGTTTGGTTTTACTAATAGCTTCTTCGTTAATAATAGCAACTATAATTCGTATATAGGCTTCATCTTAGTCCTTGGCAACGAAATACCGATCCAGAACGCCTTTATAATTCGTGGAAATATTATCTATTAAAGCTTTATCAAATGTAAGAGGGTTACGAGAAACGTTTTGGCTTTAGAAATTTATAGTATAGTTAGAGGTTTCGATTTAAGCATTACTATAGTAATAATAGTCCAGATAATTAATTTTAACCTCGGTTTACGCTGTATCCCTCTTATTGTATATATTAACTCCCTTTTACTTCATAAATATTTGATTAAGTTGGATATTACAAACAAAAAGCGGTCAATAATTAATATTATAGCTTTATAAAAGTTATACAAACACTATAAGATTAAGGAAATAAGATAGATCGATTGTAAGTTAAATCTAGCGAACGCAATAACCAAATTTACCTCAAACGAAGTATTAAAAACGCTTATATCAACAAGCACGTTGTTTGTTGGTGTAATTAATAAGGTTTTGCGACCGTAATAGACTACTATACTACTTTCACCGATTTGGAATAGTCCTAATTCTACTATTTGTATCGTTTCCTAATTTGTGCTTTTATTTAACCTTAACATTTCACATCACTCCTAATATTCTGCCACTCTTTGTTTTGCTTATCTAGACTTTACTTTTTTTTTCCTTATTTAGCCTTTTCTATTTGAATTTACTATTTCGCGCCGCTCCCGGCATATTGTTACGTTTCGATTTATACATTTCAGCCCGATTATTTTTTATTGGTTCGAGTGTATAACTTCGAACTGCTTTTAACATATTTTTACGTTTTCTTTTATATACTTCAACCCTATTGGGTATTTTACTATTTACCCTTCTTTATTTTAATTTATAATATCTTACCTGTTGATAGAGCTTTAGACGTTGCAACGTTATCGATTCGATTAGTCTTCGAAGTAACAGTAGTATTGCATTGGTCAGATGGTGGATGTATTGTTCTAGGTTTAGCAGACCGCTATCCGGTCTGCACAGTAATTTGTATGGTCAATTGCTTGGCCCATGCCCTAGAGTGAAGTGCAGCGTACTGCACCCGACTTACACCCAATACGGTAAGTCTCCACAAAGCAATACACTCAACTTGCAGTTCAGTATAGTCAACTTTATTGTACGTAGAGTTGACCTACTGTGTGATGGTCTTACTAAGTAAGCTCAAGCCGGTTAGCGTGGCTTCCATCAGCTGATGTAAGTCAGCCCTCTTGACCGTTGCGCCAATGTCAAAAGTACTAATTATCCAGACGTCCTGGATTACGCTAACTACACTATAAGGGCTGGACATGACACAACATCGTGCACCTCAACATGCACATGACTCATGACTCAGACTGACGGCTCACAGCCTAAGTCCATAACATACTGCACTGTATGTAATACTATTTCAACATTAGCGGCTTTTGAGTTTGTACGCGCACATTAGTGTGGCTGACCAATCTTTTCCGGTTGCCACTGAATTGCCTACTCGTCAACTGGCTAGACCCCTGTCAATTCAGTTGACTTCCATACTGGAATACACCTAATTGCACGAAAATTGACCCCTATTTAGCCTTAATTACACCGCCGCTTCGAGGTCCGAGTTTATTAACTCCTACAAAAAGTTCTTTCGCTACAGCCCTTTTCAGGCCTTTACTTCAATCGTGCCACTCAAACAGATTACTATCATCAATCTCCTAACAGTCTTTCAGTTTGCCAACGTACCCTTGTCCGCCGTCACGTGATCCGGATCTTCCGGGTGGCCGATCGACGTAGTCCTCGATTCGTATAGTTAACTTATTACTATCTATAAACCTTTCTAAGGCCTTATTCAATGATGCCTTTATCATGGCGTTAGCGAAGTTATCTTAACTATCAATCCATTGGAACTCCTTAATTTACCTCTGTTTATAGGCTTCGCGAAGAGCTATTATGTCGATCATTAGGTGTTTTTCACTAGTGGTCCCAAGTTTCGAAAGGTATTCGAAGAAGCTTTTTAAATTAGTATAAATTACTACTAGGATAAAAGGAATCTTTAACTGCCTGGTGATAATGTTAAAAGGTTTCTATAATACCATACCTACATTAAAACCTGTTATTATTCCATAAAACTCTGAAGTTAGTACGCTTCGTATTTTTTTTATACTTAATAAAGGTCTAATAGATTAGGTTATCGATAATATTAAACTGGTTTTATCGCCTATCTTTATTTATCAAGGTTATTAAAAAGCCGATTTGAATAGATAAGTTAGTATTATTTGTAAAGAACTCGTTCATAAAAATTATCAACTTGGCCTTTAAGAGGTTAATTAAAACCATATTGATTTTGCGGTCTAAGTTTCGTATCTGTTATTCGAGCCTTCTATTTAACCTGTTAAAATCCTTATCCGTTGGCGTTTATATTTATACCGCGATAAATAGGTTGTAAAAGGCTTTCGGTTAGTATAAAGTAACAATATAATTACTTCAAACATATTGTTTTAAGTACCGTTAAGCCTTAGCCTTGTTAGTTTTGTCTATTATTACTAATAAAGCACCCTGGCTCTTTTAGCGAAAGTTAAAGCCGGTATTAATATTAAGTATATGGATTGATGATCTATTAAAGTTGAATTATGTGTTTTCCATCAGTGTCATTATCAGCTTGTAATTTTAGAACTTAAAATTTTTAATCGCTTATCATTTTAATACTATATAATCAACCGTTCCGAAGAAAAGGGTATCGTTAGTTTATATATCTACTATACCGAAGTCCTTTTTTACGTGATTAATAAGTACGGATTATATATTAAAGACTTTATCGTTAATCGGGATTTAAAGTGTAACTAATAGGTTTCAAACTAGTAGACACCTTTTTTAGCTAATCTATACAGTAGCTTAATACATCGTATTACCGTGTCTAAAGGATAAATGGTACAAAGTTCTTATAATAATTTTAAAAATATAATCCTTTATAAATCCGTTATTAATTATATATAGTTTTACGTTATATTACGGCTATTAAGCGTAAACTTGCCTTTAGTTTTGGCTAATAAACTTACTACCAAAGTAACCATTAAGTGTTAGTTGATTTTTTAGATTATTGGCGATTGCGTAAGGATTTAGTCTTTGCCTTTATTACTGTATCTTTAAGAGATTAGTCGTAACTTTTCGTATGTCCATCCGGTAGTCTTGCCTTCAACCTCATGGATAATCCTCGACTTAAAGATCGTGACGTTCGGGTCTTAAAGGTTAAAGTCAGTCTTCGGTACTAATTATATAACTCCTCAAATTAATAGGCCGTTGATTTTGATTTTGTCACTTTCCTTAAAGGGTTTGCTAAAGGTTTTGATAATCCTTTACGTTTTGAGTTTTAGTGTTAGGTTTTCGTTATCTTTCTTTTTCCTATTTATCTAAACAATACTGTAGATACGGCTCGATGTATATTCCTTTTTTTAAATGTTTTTCTTTCTCAGAGGTCGTTTGTACCGACATCGTTTTATTGACTTATCGATAATGGGTAAATGAAGTTCATATTAATTCGGTTGCTTGGTTAAAAGGTCTCAATCTTTAATAGCCTTAATATAAGACTTAACCTAAGCGGTTCGAAAAGATACAGAGTATTATGACCCAAAAACCAACTGCAGGTTATAGAACAGGCCAGCGGCCAGCTGCGCCATTAGAAGCTTGACATCCACTACATCAGGCGGAGAATATCTCTTATGTCAGCAACCTAGGGTTAGGGTTAACGCACAGATGCATAGGATATGTTGGATATCTTACTATCTAAGCTATCGAGTACTGGAAATGGTATAAAGGTTATAGGATATAAGGATATAGTCATCACCACACAGATAGTATTTCTTTCATAGCTCTTCAGTTATCAATCTAAGTATTCAGTCTACACATCTAAATAGCCTCACAGCTTTTGATCATTACTTGCACGGTTGCGATATTGTTCACTCAGCACCTCTGCTATCTTTTTGATAACATAAATCCTCTAATACCTTCTATATACTCACAAGTATTTAGTGTAATTATTATACAGAGCCGTTAGCAATTTTAATAATTACTTCGAAATTTGTAATACTTAATATCTTATATGAGCCTTTCCATTTACCCGGCTCCTATTATACGAGGACTTTATTTTATAATGGCAAATTAAGTACGTCGATTATTAAAAGGCTGTTTTTGGTGTTAAGGGTATTATTAATTTTGCGGTGTGCCGATTTTCTTCGTAATTCTTTTAGAGCTTTGTTATAGATCATAACAAGTTTCTAAGTACTTACCAAGGGCGGAGATTTACTCGTTAGGCGTAGGTACGCTCTAAAGGCTAGAAGCATTGGTACTAGGTTGTTAGGGCCTATAATATCGTTTAACCCTTTTATTGTTATTTATAGGCATACCTTCGGATTCATAAAACTTTTAATTTTCAACGTAAAGATATTGTATACTCGGCGAAGTAGAACTTATACCCTTTTAACCTTTATAATACTTTAGTAGGCTTTTATGGGTACCTGTTTGTATTAAATATCCATTATCTTAGTATCTTTTTAAGATTTCACCGCGGCAAAGTTTATATTGACATCATAAACGACGATGGTAGGTAAAACTAGGTACGTGTTAATCTATAATATATAATATTATTAACATTTTCCACGTATCTTTTACCGAAAGGAACTTTAGAAACTCAACCCCGTGAAAAGAGGTTACGACATTAACGACGTAAATGATAGGCATATTATTTAAGTAAAACATATTGACTAAGATTTCATAATCAAAATCTTTTTCTTTTTTTAGTGTAAACTTAAATTTCGGGTGGGCTTAGACATACATTTAGCAGTGGTGACAAAGCTTTTTAATGGCTTTTGGGGCAAAGTATTCCACATTTTTATACCTTACAGACTTTATTATTTTATATAGCTTCTTAACGGCTAGGTAATTAAAACATCAATATAATTAACTTGTTTTCAGCTTCGTTAAATTTAACACTATTGCTTCCAGACTTTATAGATAGAACTATAGATACACTCACTTAAAAGCAAATAAAAACCTTTATCTGTTTTTAATCAATTCGTTTACGTTTACGTTTAAGTTATCGTCGAGGGTTTTTATATCCTTTAAGTATAATAGAAAAGGGATAGGAGATCTAAAGATGTGAAACGTAATTAAGCTTATAATAGTTTAAATTCCTTTTATTACTAGTAACAAAAGTTATTCTTGTAGGTTAAAGTTAAATTTAACTTTGCTAATGTTTTAACGATTAATTTCAGTAGCTATAGTGATTTCCCTCCATAGTATTACGTATTACGAATAGCTTTTTATTAAATACTCTATTGCTTTTATATCTAGCATTATACATTAAAACGTGTGGTTCGCATAACAATTACAGAGGTTAAAAGTATATAAGGAATCTAGGGTTTGGTTAAAATAAAGTTAAAGGTAAATGTATGGGTTTTTACGACCTAAACGGTATAAAAAGATATAATCGGCTAGTTACTAGGTCTTATCAGGAGTAATGTATTTATGTCACTTTATTTACTTAGGAGCGTTAACACCGTTAATTAACTTATCGCTCTTAACGTTTATAATTTGGTTTAGGTAATTTTGTTAAAAAACAGTGGGGTATTAAGCGTAATATGTTTCTTTCTTGTTATTACGCTCAGCAAGGTGGTAGCGAGTTAACCAATATCCAAACTTACTATAAATCCAATATCTTTTGCCATTATTACGACGATAGTATAAGCGGTTAATAGGTTCGCCTAAATTTTAGCCTTATTAATACTAAAGTGGTTGTTACCTTTAGTTTAGGGCCGGTAAGCCAAATATTAGGCGTTATAGATGCCTATACTTACGGTCGATATAATTAGTTACTGTAAAGTCTTTTTTATCCACATTAAAAAGTCACTAGTTTAAAAGTATATACTAAACGAGTTTAGTATACACGCCATTATGGTGACAAACAAGGAACACAACTAATTAAAAAAAACTTTCGTAAATGACATTTGGGTATTATAAGGCGTATTCGAATTTACTAACACCCGTAATTGCTACCCGTACCTATTCGCGAAGTTTAGCTTCGCCAATATAAGCTTTCCCTATTACTTTTTAATATTTTATCAACTTATTAAACATTTAATCAAGGACGTTCATTAATAATTCCTCTCTTTTCTTCTTTTTTATTATTATAGTTTACTTTATAGTAGCCCAATTTATATAATATTGTACGAAGTGAACATTGGGCTTGAAGTAGTCTTTTATGTTATTGTAAATTTTGCGAAATATAGTAGCTCTAGTTAGGAAGGTTAGATAATAATCTCTTACGTTCTTTGTAAGGATTCCAGAAAACAGTAAATGAAAACCTAAAGGTAAAACCTCCATCTACTTACAAATATTTAAAAAGGGAATTATTTTGAGTTAGAAAAAGTTATAACGCTTTTTATTGTACTTTTCAATATTATTTCGAATTTTAGCGAAATCCGTAAACAACTTATAATTAATGTTAATTATTTTAACATGTCTTGGAAAAAGGTTATGATAGTTATCTTATCAAATGGTATTCATTGATAGTTTAAGCTGTAAAACTGTCGAAATACGAGGTTAGAGGTAATTCTAAATCGCTAAACTCGAGGGGTAAAGTTTTGTAATAGGATTTATAGTGGGTTTTTAGACGTAGGCAAGTTTAAAAAATAACGATTTTAAAAGGATTTAACGATTGAATTACTCAGGGGCGATAGGTACTTGAAGGTTTTAAGAGGCCTGACGATTTTGTTTAATTAACTGATATAAAGCGCCAACGTTAATACTTTTGGCCGTGTTGACTATCGTTGTTTTATGTGCTTTACTACCACTAAAAGCGTATTTCGCATTATTATATTAATATATTAAATTGCCGAGTAAGTTATAAGGTTTGTTATCGATAATATGTAAAAAGGCTTAACTTAGCTAAAAGTAAATGTAGGATCCCTTAAAGCGTATATATAAGCGTTAAGGTTTTTTAATACATTTTCCCTTAAACCATAGGTCTTTTAGGTATTTTTTAAGTTAGGCTAACTTAAAGAGTTTTTCCTCTAGCCTAATTACGTTTTCTTTTAATACGTAAATCCCTCGGTATTTAAGTTTAGTCTTTAATTCGAATTTAACGGTCTTTCAAACTACTTTTTATATATTAATTATCTAATTTCCGAAAAACTTACGAATCTTCAAAACTCGTTGTCAAGGCCTGTTTCTTCGTTAAAATATTCCAAGATTAAACAGCCGATATAGTTGGTTAGATACTCTTCAGTAAAGTCTTAGTTGACGTCGTTTCCCCAAAGATCGTGGTTGTAGTGCTTGACGAACGTTGTTTTGAGGTTCTTGATTGCTTTTTTTCAGACAGGATCGGTAATGGCCTGAAAGTGAGGACTTTTGGTAGCTATCTTGACGTTTTTAACTTGTGTAAGGCGTATAGAGCGTGTGGAGCGAGGGACTTGATGTTGGGTCGTGCGACGTGGCTTTCTTGGCGCGCCTTGGTGTTTTTGCTCAGAGCAGCGAACTTGACGATCGAGGTGATATAGGGAGTGAAAAAGAGTAAAGTAAGGGCAAAGGTTTAATTTGAAGGATAAGAACGAAAGTCGTTTACTGTTGGTAGAGGGCGAAAGTTGTTTGTTGTTTGGCCGTATAACTTAGTCGTTTTTTCTGTAGTAGTAGTACCTGTAATAGTATTGACTTAGCCATTTGCTAACTTACCGAACTTTAAGACTTCTGACAGTCAATTTAAATGTTTTTAAGAAAGGTCAATGAACATTTTTTGGTGTTTTCAGTAGCGATACCGTCGCCTACTTCCAGATTGTTGTTATGGACTAACGTAACCTAAAAAGTCTTCTCTATTTTCCTGCTGTTGTAGACTGACGCAGTAATAATAGAGGCCCTTTGTAAGAATCTTTCCTTTACCCTAGCCTTAGCATAGAGTGTAATAACTGGGAAGTAGCTTCTTCTTCTACTTGGCTAATCTATTCTTAAGCCAATAAGTAAGTACTTATTAGTATTAGTAAGGCTTTAGACGTTGCAACATTGTCGATTCGATTGCTCTTCGAAGTAACAGTAGTATTGCATTGGTCAGATGGTAGATGTATTATTCTAGGTTTAGTAGACCGCTAGCCGGTTTGCATAGTAATTTGTATGTTCAATTGCTTGGCCTGTACCCTAGAGTGAAGTGCAGTGTACTACACACAACTTACACTTAGTGCAGTAAGTCTCCACAAAGAAATACACTCAACTTGTAGTTCAGTATAGTCAACTTTACTGTACGTAGAGTTGACCTACTATATTGCATGTAATACTATTCTAACAGTACCGTTTTTAATATATTGTCTCTTTTATTTTATACATTTTAAATTACGTTTATTATAGGCATCTAACTAGTTTATAATTACGTTTTATTAATCGTTTAAAATTTATTTGTATTATTAAACGTTAGTAAACCCTATTCCAACCACTTTTATTACTTTATTTACTTTGTATTTGCTATTTAAAAAAAGTATTACCAAAAACGTTGGAATTCGAACGTACCCGAAATATTACTACAACGCGAAATTAACAACTTCATATTACAGGCTAGTACCTGGCTAGTATTACTAGAGATCCAATCCTAGTAGTTATACACGCTCTTGCAATGCTCTAGAGCAGGGAGGAAGCCGCTTAGGGATACGCTTCCACACGTCACATGATTGGGAAGAGGGTTATAACATCCTAGCTTCATAACTTCTCTTTAACAAGGACTTCTCTTTCCTTTTTTTATCGAGGTTTATAGACAGAATCCGACCACCTTAAGCAATGGTTTCGGTTTTAGTCCCTTTATATATAAACCTTGATCTCTTTCCGATGGTATTTTAATTGTTTTTTAACGGCTATAGCCGTCATATCTTTATCTTTTCACCTACCGAATTTAAACCTCTATGTTTTGAAGTAATTTCTTAACGTGCGCGTTAAGGAGCAGTTTCAAAGCGTCTTAACGGCCTAATACGATTACTCTATGGCTTAATACAAAGGCTTTATCAACATCTCATGTATAAAAGTTATTAAACAGAACCAAGCTATTGAAAAATACGTTTTACACTTAAAATAGAGAAATACCGACGCATTAAACGCTTTAATAAATATAATCTGATAACTTAAAGTTACCGGTACGTTTATATCCTTAGGTTAATTTCCCCCTTAGGAAATTCTCCTTACGTATATTACAAATAACGTTACCGTTATTCTGTTTTTACTGGAAACCGTATTAGCTTTTTAAATAATGATAAAAAAAAATTTTTACTTCGATTACAATATTAACTCCATTTTCGATAAATATTAATAATCTAAACGTAAATCTCTTAATTGATCGGTCAAATTTTCAGGTATTAAATTACGATTTTCAGTATAAAAAGTTATAATAATACGTGAATTACGTCGAAACTGCAAATTTATAGATATAAAAAAATTCTTTTACGTTATCTTTTTATAGTTAAAAAGCTTTACAAAAATTGCTATAAAATTTATTACGTTCATGAAAGCGACGGCGGTATTAACGACTCCAATGCCTTTATGACTATGCTTCACGTTTATTATTACAATTTTAACTTGGTTAAAATAACCATTACTCGATTTACAAATATAAAATAAAAAGCCCGTAAACGATTTTACGTTTCTTTTAACGTTTGGAAAGCCCTGTTTACGAAAGTTTGCGATATAGCTTAAAAATCTACCGCTAAACTCGCCATTTGAAAGGAAGCTATTAATAATACACTTATTAATACATTATTCTCGTTTAATATACCGGCGGATTGTAATAAATAGGTCGTCCGCGTTTAAATTATCGATAGGCTCCTTTACAATTTTTGTATTCGTTACGACGGTATTAATACTATTATTATTGGGAGCTTTTTTTGTAATGAAAATAATGGTAGCGATACGCTCGTTCTGAATAATTAAGGAGATGTTATTATAACTCGAAGAAACGCTTTTTAAGCCGCTTTTAAACGGCGCGCCGCCTAGGCTAACTACGTGAAACTCTCTCGTCGTAAGGACTTCGAGCTATACTTACGTTACGACGTGAACGGCTACTATATCTGTATCTACCTATAAGACATGGTATAATGCCCGAACGACTTAAACTCCAAAGTAGTTATATAAATAAATTTTATTTAGGTCGAAAACCTTATTGACCTCGGAAAAAAAAGTATAACTTTTGTATATAAACGTATACAGGAGTTAATAGGATTTTAATTCGACTTAATAACTTTATCTTAACTTTGAAACAACTCCCTATTTATAATAAATTTACTTGGTAGTTTTATTTGTTTTATCTATGTTTTAATAAATATATGTTGTAAATATTAAAAAGTTACAAGTAAATAACTTATTAACTATTTAAAGTTACCGCGTTTTCATATTTCCTTGTAATAACTTAACGAAACCATGTATTATATACCCAGTTTTCCCCTCAACCTTGTTTCATTTATAACCTTTTTAAATGTCAACTTCGATAAATACCACTACTAACTATAAACTTGTATCGTCTCTGCCTTATAATATAACGTTATTTTAATAAAACCTTAAATAAAATAATAGTAAGTTTCTTACGACGTTACGAAATATATATTACTTTTAAAACGAGTTGATAACTATCTCATTCGATAACGGGGGTTTACGCTCGTTTAAAAAGTGCCGGAAGAGGTCGGCACCGCTATATTCCATATTATCCTACAATAAGCCCGAAAAAACCGAACTCTTACCACGTAATTCTCCGCCTTCTCCCTTGATAATATTAATAAAACACTCACCCCAAAACCATTCGTTTCCGTTTACGACAAACTTTCCGCTTACCTTAAAGAATTCGCCCCTTTATTCGATAAAGCCTTTAACAACGAGTTATTCCCTTACCGTTTTTAGACGAATTATAAAATCGTTTTTCGTACTGATAACTAAAGCTAACCATTAAAAGTACTGTAAGGTTTTTTATATGATATATCGTATAAAAACCTCTTTATATTATGTAAAACGTTAACCGAACCATTTAATTAAGGTTATATTAGAAGAAATAATTCTTCGACGAACGTCCTAATACTTTTCGTTAAAAAACCTAAAAAAAAGATTATGATTTTATATTAATTACCGCCAGCTTAATACTATTACAAAAGTAAATATTTACCTGTTTTTTTTTTATGAAAAAGACGTTTGTAAATATTTCGTAAGTTAAATGGTTTATCAAGTTAAATATTAAAGCCGCTTTTTATAACCGTTGTATTAAAATAGGAAATGAATGGAAAATTATATTTCATATATATTTCGGATTTTGCAAGTGGTTCATTACTCTTTTCGACTTTTTTAATGACCCTTTTCCCTTTTAACAGTATATTAACAATTGGTTACATCTTTTCATTAATATTTTCTATTTCTTTTACTTTTAAGATATCCTCGTTTATTTTAAAAATATTTTAGACGATTATATAATTAAAGTTAAATGAACTTGTAATGCTTCAAACGCCTTAAAATTTAATTTAAATATTTTTAAATACAAATTCAGTATTTGAAATACCAAGTATTTAAAATTCGTTATCGAATTCAACATTGGTGTATATATAAACTCAAAAAAGTTATATGTTATCCGGAAATAAGCGACTCCTATAACGGTTTTATAAGTACGGTTTTTTTAATTTCGTAAATTTTTATCGTCATTTTATTCGCGACTATTCGAAGATTATGGGATCATTACTTTAACTAACCCGTAAAGGTACTTTATTTCGTTAAGGGCTTAAGGAAAAGGCTGATTTTAAATAGCTTAAGTTTAGTTTTTTCTTCGAACCTATACTCGATTAATAGGATCCTAACTGCGACACGTTTCTCGAAGCCGACTATTTTAACTGGGCCCTAAGAGGCTACCTTATTTAATGCAACGACCACGGTAACCTACACCTAGTAACGTATTACTTCCGTCGATTATCTCCTATTAAATGTAACTACAAAATCTATGATAAAGAGTTATTCGGAATTATAAGTTACTTAAAAATTTAGAACACGAAGTTGCGGGTTATAACGCGCCCGTTTACGATCTTAACAGATTGAAAAAACTTAAAATACTTTATAACTATACAGCAGTTGTCCGAACGACAAGTCCGTTAGTTTAAACACCTTTCGCAATTCTGTTTTCAGCTAATATGTAATAAAATAACAAATTATACATGACCTAATATGTTATTATAACGAAAACAAGATATTTGAAGGGCTTTTCGAATTTATATCACTTAAACCGAAAATTCCAATTATTATTCCTCGAATAGTTTATTCTCAAATCGCTTCCATATACATACTTTTCCCGATTAATCATCGCTGGTAAATTCATTTCAAAAAGCCATCAACTTTTTATTAATGTTACCCTTTAAAGTTATTAAAATACTGCTATTATACGCGATATTACTTACCCCTAATTAATACGTATAATAAGTATAGGTAACCAACATTTTTTAACGAATATTTGTACCAACGATGACTGTATATTAAAGGTTTAAATTTCGAAATTTTTAATAAACGATAATAAAGTTTTACGGTTCCGCAACCATATTTAGAAACCTATTTATAAACCACTTATTACCGCGTTAATTTAAGTTACTTACGATTCACTTTTTACTGGCTATCACGGTCGCAACGATATTATTGTTATTCTTTTTAAAACGTATTTTTAGCTAGGCTTATATTGTACGGTCCGCTTTTCTTACCGTAACTACAACGTTTATAGCCGTATAACCTATTATGAATACCGTCGAAAAAAGCCTTTCAAACCCCTTTTAATTCCTGAACGGTTTTGAAACGAATTTTCAATCAACTTAATATTTAATTTACCTTAAAAACACATTAATAACACATGTTACCTTATAATTATTACGAACCGCCTAAATAAATCCGTTACCTTTGAAGCTATAATTATTATGAACACCGAAACTTATATAAAGAAGTTTCTAATTTATTATCAGCGAATTTATAGTTTTTCATATACTTTTATTAACGACTGCGGTTTTAATTAGACCAATAAGTTTTAAGAACGACTTTACGATTTAATTAAGGTAAAATAACGCCTAAACATTACCTTTTACTCTGAAACTGACGACGTAACCAAACTCATAAATTAGAAAATCCCTCAGTATTTAAGTTTATTCGTCGTTTATATATAACTCGATCAAACCCGTTTATTACTTAGCTATCAATTAATATTAAATAACAAAGGCAAAATTACTATCGGTATTAACTTATTTTTTATAACCTATAGTTATTACGCTAATTTTATATAACTGATATAACGTTTTCTTGTTTCAGTTATAAATTAGGCGTAGAAATTTAAAAAAAAATATGTAATGGATTCATGAAGTTACGGAATTCGTATAAACTGTAATAATAACTACGTAATAACGTATAAAAAAGCCATTAATAAATGACGCTCCCCTTTAAACCGTTTTCGAATAGGTAACAACGTTTAACTTTTTATTAAGAGCTATAAATTAAACGAATTTTTAAAAAAGTTAAATTAATTTTACGATAAATACTAAGTAACGCGTATAATCAACTTTTACGTTATTAAATTTAATATACCGAACGGAAAGTGTCCCCGATTTAATGTAAATTAATTCGTTTGAGCCGTTTCGGATCCTCTTTTAAGCTAATAACCTTAAATTTTTTAACCGTAAACTATAATCATTAAAGATGATAATGGCGAAGTAAAATTAAAATACTAAATCGAAAATATACTATAGGCTTATAAGAACCCCTAAGTCGGATGTACTCGACTTTATAATTAACCGAAACAATAGGCTTTAGTTAAATAAATAGGTTATATATACCTAATACAAAAGCCGTTTTTAAACTTTTTTAATACCGTAACATTCGATACCTTCGAATTGCATTATAAATCAGCTCAATATAATAATAAGTTTTTATGATTAACCCGTAAACAGGTATAATTTTTTACTTTACTTTACGAAATGAAGTAATGTATAAGCCGTTAACTAACGGGTGTTAAATCAAAGTATTAATATTAATAAAGACGAAAAATAAATGACTACAACCAGGTTTATTTAAGTATATTTTCGAAATCTTGGTTTAAGTTTTTTCCTACCGTTTTTTACTCATTTTAATAAGTTAGCTTAGTTTGATATTCATACGATCTAACTTAATATTAATACGTTTCAAAACCTTAATAAGTTTTTATATCACTTTTAACAACGCTTTTTAACTGCTAGTTAACTACGCCCTTTACGTTTTTACCTAATTACGAAAAACTTACTTAAATATTATGTTTTTCATTTATTAGATATACGGCCCACAGGCCATTAAACCGTATAGAAGTAATAATGATAAAACCCGTCCTTCTTTAGGTATTAACCTTACGTTACGCAACGAGACGTACTTTTATAACCTTTTTCACAACGATTACCTAAGTTTACTCGCTTTTTAACCGCTAGTTAATATTTATAAAACGGCTCATAAAATATAAACTTACCCCGGTTCTAAAAGTCGAACGTTAAATACGTTTCAAATAACTTCTTAATAACCTTGTTTATATCGGAATTGAAATTTAACAGCGTATAGATATAACTAAAACTACAACCTATAACTTTAACAAAATAAAGGCGATACCGTGCACCAGTATTTAGCTGCTTATTAATAACTCCTTCGTAACTATTAAAACCACTTACTTTTAGCCTTTTAATAAAATTTTCTAAAGTAATATATTATTTTATAAATATATTCGAAATACATTCATTTTCGAGTTCTATCAGGGCATATATCGATAACCCATAACGTATAGAACGTTATATTCGTTCATAGGAACCAGATAACTTCGAAATATATAACCTACATATTTGATAGCTCTATCTACTTTAATAACGAGTTAAAAATTTATTGTAACAATATAAAAGGATTATAAGGTTAAAATAACGACAGTAAAACTAAAAATACAAATATTATAAGATAAATATTATATTAAAAGCTAAAGGTATCAACATTATACGAAAAGGTTCAAGGTTAAAAAAATGAATAAACTGGGAGTTTAGGGATTATTTTCAGTGAAGGGAGGCGTTAAAGCACATTTTATGTAACATTTGACCTAGTACCTTTTACATGGAACCGTGACGTTTTGGAAGGCGTACTTACCTTCCTTATACTTACGGCGTTATACATAACAACAACAAAAAAAGGAAGAAAAAAGGGGGGGGGGGTGTCTTTGGAGGTGATGTTATAGGCTAGTGCCTGACTAGTATTATCAGGGATCCAACCCTAGTAGTTCTACATGCTCCTGCGATGCTTTAGAGCAGAGAGAAAGCCGCTTGGGGACACGCTTCCACATGTTACATAACTGGGAAGAGGGTTGCACCATCTTAACTCCATAGCCGCTCCCTAACAGGGACTTCTCTTTCCTTCTTCTTCATCAAGGTTTATGGACAGAATCTAACCACCTTGAGCGACAGCTCCAGCTTTAGTTTCTTTACAATTTGGACCTTTACAACCGCACTGTTATTACAGAACTACGTATATAAAATTACTATAACTATACTGTCGCTATTACGCTATAGGTATATAAGGAAGGAAGAAAAGATTGCCTGTATGGATATTACTATATACCCTTATAAATAGTATATATAGGCCTAGTGGCAATGCACTATATTATAGGGTATACTCCTATAGAGTGTACGATAACGTATCATGATGTAGGCTGCATTCTTATAAGACGCAAAATGTATTATGTATGGAACAGTTTGAAATGACTATTCCAGACCGCACGATAATGTATGGAGAGGTTTGGAATAGGTATTCCAGAGCGTATAGCAACAGGGCCACTACCCGGATGAAAGGTATATAACCTCTCATCCCTGGCGTGCCCTCTCTGGAATACTTCTTCTTTAACCATCTTATCTTTTACTACAATACCAATCTAACGATTACTCTTCTACTTACCTACTTCACGTAAAGAAAAGGGTTTAAACCTTACCGACAATAGCACAGGAGTTGATAAAGTTATAACTTGAAGCCGTAAAGTAAAAATAGGTAATTGTGATCGATTAAAATGCGAAATTAATTAGTCGATCACACTAGCATACACGTACAAAATAAAAAGCCGCCAATGTTAAAACAGTAGCAATTGCAATGCAATCAATTACGCTAAGTTAACTATACTGAATACAAATTAATTATATTGTTTTATAAGTCTACTATAAAACTCAAATACAGTATGCGCTCACTTTATACTAGGGTATAAGTCAAACAATTGGCCATACAAATTAGTATGTAGACCGGCTAGCAGTCTGCCAAACCTATAATAATACATTCACCACTTGATCACTTAACACTATTGTTACTTCAACGGATTCGAATAAACAACGTTGTAACGTTTAAAGACCTAACATCAGTCTAAGCTTATTAACAGTTACAGGGCTTTTATAATGATATAATTTAACAACAAAGAATATAAACCTGTATGTACATTCAAAATTAATATACCTAAATTTTTCAATTTTAAGGAATACGTTGACCGCCGATGCCAAACTTTGGTAATAATACAAAATTACATTTTTAGCGTTCTTTTACTCAACTATAGCCTATTATAACTTTAAATAGGCTGGATTTTTCGATTATATAACCAGGTTAATATAAAGATACATAAAGGGTTTACGGTTCAGTTTATTGATTGGTATTTTCTATTCTTCATTTTTGAGAACAATATAAACAATAAAATATATATAAAAAGAAAAGGTTTCTAATGTTACTATTATTAAATTAACTAATACAATAGTGATGATCAGAGATAATATATATATAATGAGAAAAGTATTCATTCACCTACTAAAACAAACTAATATTATCTTATAATGAATTAGGTAGAAACTAAGTAGTAGTTTCAGCAACTTCAAATATATTATTTACTGCTTAATCATAGTTATATCTATTGTTTTAACTAATATATTTGAATCAACAACATAGCTACATAAAAACCTACCTATTACTTCAATACTATATATGTTCTTTTTAAAAGCGTGTATTTGAAGTAGGTTAACTCTAGTTAAAATAACTTTTTATTCACCTTTTTCGTTATTAGTGATCTGCTACATTTGTTTTCATACCAAAGAAACCTACCGCTTACTATTTATATAATGTTAGCTTCTCTTCAATGAAAAACTAATTTAGATAACAGTTTATTTAGCTATTAAGTAATGTAAAGCAACGATTGTAAGTCTAAGCAGCACAGTATTACATGTGTACCTAAAAACATATAATAACCTAACTAAATACATATAATCATCTTCGCCAACGGGTTTGCTTACACACGCGATTACTCAGCAAGGTCGTTGTATAAACTTCATGAAGTACCGGTTTTTTCTTCAACTTTGTCGCCCAATCCAATATGCGGCGCAGATAGACCTTGTTGGCAGGGTTTGCTTGCAACACCCGATTCGTCAGGAAGGCCGCTATATTCAGACTACGTTACCTGCTATTGCCAAACGTAGACCTTGCACACCCATTTGTCTCGGTCCGCTCCGCAGGAACGACGTGTCACCAGCAAGGCTGCAAGGCTGCAAGGCTGTCATAGCCTTGTCTGGTCTTGCAGACCCAACGGTCCTTGGTCATGGACCCGAGCGTGGATCCTGTGGCTGAGCTACTCGACAACTACCAGGAGCTCAACAGCTCCAGTATCGAGGAGCTTGCCGCAGAGCCCAGTCCGCTCGAGTTCATGCGCTATGTTGCGCGAAATACGCCCTTTGTGGTGAGGAAGGGTGCTGCACACTGGACTGCTACCAAGACCTGGAACTCAACCTATCTCGAGCAATTCCTGAAGGACCAGACAGTCAACGTCGCTGTCACTCCTCACGGATAGGTGGATTCTCTCGCCACCGTTCGTTTTCTTCCTTCATGCCATGTATCTCATCCTGACCTGTCCTCTCATCAGCAATGCCGATTCTCCCACAATCCACAAGAATGGCGAGCTCATTTTTGCAAAGCCCTGGGAGGAAGACCAGCCTTTCCCTGAGTTTCTGGACTACGTGAGGCGTCAAGAGACGGACCCCTCGTTTCCTCCGGACTCCGAGGTCAGATATGCACAAACTCGTCAGTGCGAGCAAGTCCTCTCCCACTCTTCCTCACGCCACCTAATCCCACTCGCACACAGAAAATGACAACCTCCGGCATGAGTACATTGATCTGTTTAGCCAAGTTGAACGGGACATCCCCTTCGCACGCATTGCGCTGGAGAAAGAGGCCGATGCCATCAACATGTGGTGAGTCAAGCCGCTCCACTGGCACCCGTGACCGGACAGCCGCAGGGCGCGCGACCCCAGCAGGAACCCCATCTGACGACGCACCCGGGCACCTGCAAGGATTGGGAACTCCCGTTCGACCACCGCCCTCCACAAGGACAACTACGAGAACATCTACGTCCAGATCCAAGGGCAGAAGCACTTCGTCGTGCTGCCACCGCACTGCCACCCGTGCGTCGGCGAGCAGCCGCTCCGGCCGGCGACGTACGCCAGGAACGCCGCGGCCGGGGGTGCGCTCGGGCTGGTCATGGACGTGGCGGAGGGCGGCGGAGCGGCGGAGCGCGTGCCTGTTGCCACGTGGGACCCGGACCGCCCGGAGGAACACGCGGGCCCACACGCCAAGTTGGTGGAGCCGCTTCGAGTCACACTGGGGAAGGGGGACATGCTGTACCTTCCGGCTATGTGGTATGCGCACCGGAAATGCGCACTTCAACGGCACTTGGCCCTTGCTGATGGCACTTTCGGTTCAGGTACCACAAGGTCTCCCAATCTTGCTCGGAGGAGGGCATATGTGTGGCTGTCAACTACTGGTATGTGGTGAACCCTGTGGGATATACAGGCTTGGGCTTGGACTGACTGGTGATTCTACAGGTATGACATGGAGTTCAGTGGACCACTATATCCATTGACGCAATTTGTGAGGTCCTCGTGGCTGCACAGAAGTCAAGATGTGGGTGTCAAGGATCTCCAGCCAGGGCCAGGACGGTGTGCCCCGTGATGAAAACAACGGAGTGAGAAGTAGAAGGCCTTGATGAAGTTGACAGCATTCAATCAAATCCAAAACTGACCCTGATCAAAATATAATCCTCCCATTCCACAGGTGCTTCCAAACTGTTGCCATGCCCCTCCAATGAAGTCTCGACACTGCAGTACTGCAGTAATCCGTACAACTTCGGAGTCACCAGACCTCAATTGCAACAACTGCACTTTACTGCAATATTTTTCTGTATAAGTGAGCTGACCATGTCTACTATGTATGTGGTGAATGTTTGGTAGACACGGTAAATCATAACAGGCGTAAGTATTGACCCTAACCCACCTGACAAAGACATCTAGTCATGGTGGCTTCCTCACGATTGATCCTCGACATCCTCGACATCCTCAACATCCTCAATATCCTCAACAACGTCATTCTAGCTACCCACCCAATTTAGGAAGATATCACAGGGCAACCACTCCATGAATCTCAATCCATGAATCTCCCGCTTCCCCAGCAGCAGCAGCAGCAGCAGCAGCAGCAGCCGCCGCCGCGGCCACCACGATGTCTAGCCGGTTCAGCAGGGCCCCGGGCCCTCAGAACAACAGCATCCTCAGCACCCTCCGCGCCGCCGAGATGATTGATAGCAAAGCTGCCCTCCCAGCTGGTGTGCTCTTTACCATTCCACTCCCAATGCCCATCCTCCTCCTCCTCCTCCTCCTCCTCCTCCTCCTCCTCCAAGAACTAACAATGGCAACCCCACAACAGAGATCATCGCCACCATCCTCGACTACCTCCCCGTCCCCGACCTCCTCCGCTTCGCCCGCACCTCCTCGCGCATGCGCGAGATGGTCTATGACGACACCCGCTGGGTCGCCCGCCTCAAGGCCATGGGCGTGTGGAACGAGGCCGAGGCGCGCCGCCGCTTCGAGGACGCCATGCGCCGGCGCAAGGAGGCCCAGGAGCGCGACGCACGCGAGCGGCGCGCCGCCGCCGCCGCCGCCGCGGCGGCGGGTGCTGCGGGTGCACCGCGTGCACCGGGCGTGCACCCCAGCAACCGCCAGAGCATGGCGCCGCCGACGACGACGCTGTTCTTCGACGCCGAGAAGGAGGAGGAGGAAGAGGAGCGCCAGCAGCGGCGCGCCAGCGTCGTGCCGCAGCCCGTGGCCGGCCCGGGGAGGCTGCCATCCCGAGGCTCGGTCGTGACCACGGAGCTGAGGGACGGGTTCGAGACACTCGCCGTCGCAGGCGGCAGCACGGGCGCCCCGCAGCAGCAGCAGCAGCAGCAGCAAACATCGCCGCCGGCGGCGCCCAAGGACCCGCTGAAGGACTCGGCGGCGCTGCTCGACGTGCTCCAGCACGCGCGCAGCGTGCGGGGCCGCGCGCGCGAGGAGTACGGCAAGATCTACGGCGCGCTGGCGCCCTTCTACTACGACCTGGTGCGGGCCAAGAGCCACGCGGACCCGGCCATCTTCAAGGTGTTCCGCGCGCCGGAGAGCCAGGCGCGCATGCTGGCGAACCTGCACGTGTTCGGGCGCAGCGACGGCACGCCCGGGTGGGCGCAGCGCGAGGAGAAGCTGACGCGCATGAGCAACATCTTCGAGAGCGCGGTGCTGCGCGAGTTCGAGCAGGGCTACGAGGTCTGGGACGTCGAGGGCCGCATGCGGCGGTACGCGCACGTGCTGGACACGCTGAACAGCACGGCGGGCGAGGACCTGTTCGTGCACAAGCACCCGCTCTTCTCGGACCGGGAGGTCGTGGCGGATCCCCTGGAGTGCCTCGACCAGTCGTCGTCGGACGCGATCACGCTGGAGCCGTCGCGGCAGTTCTTCGAGGTACTGGCAAGGAAGCTCAATGAGCAGTCCGAGATCATACACAAAGTCTTCCCGAAAGCTGGAAAGGTGTTTTGGGCCTTTGCCGACAAGGCCCGCGAGGACATAGTCATGGACTATGCGACGTCGCTATTTGACGAGGCGCGTGAGAGGAGTGTAGAGTGCTATCTCCGCGCGGTCTCGGGCATTTTCGAGCAGTGTCTGCAATTCCACCGGTCCTTGAACGTGGGCGGGTGTTCCAAGGAGGAGAACGAGGGAAAAGCAAAAGAACAGGCACACAGGGTGGCAGAGCCTCACCTGGATCTTTATCTACAAGACGAGTTGGAATTCTTTCAGAAAAAGGCGGAAGGGGAGGTGGCAAGCTGGGAGAGGAAGTTGTCCGAGCAGGATGCCACCCAGGAGTTGTTCTACATGGCGAGCTTCACCCGGCAGGTTGAGAAGAAAGATTTTTTGACTTCCTTCAAGAACGCCGTCATGATGCCTGTCACTGTCCTGCCAACCCTGCCAGGACAGCTGCTCTCCTCGCCGTTTGGCTTGACAAGAACTGCGTCTGCCACGAATGGAATGGGAGCCCCATCGTCGAGACCGTCAACACCTGGTGGCAGCACGCTGGACAAGAGAAGTACGGCGCCTTCGAAAACAACCCCGGCAGACGAGCTCGCTGCCAAAGCCGCTCTCATGGCCTCGAAGCTGGAAGGCATCAAGTCCCTTTTCAGCATTGAAGTTGCCCTTCATCTGGTCCATCTGGCCAAAACAAGCCTCGGCCGCGCCGCTGTGTTCATCAGCCTCGGCGGCCAGGTCGGCGGCGAAGCGCGCGAGCAGTGCGCGCAGATCTTCATCAGCCTGCTCCGGACCCTCGGCAGCCGGCACATCAAGCCGGGCTTCGACAAAGCCGTCGATCATCTCGCGACGTACAAAGCGCGCGAGGTGACAGACCACTCGGCGCAGGGCGGCGTCGCGCCGCTCGTGCAGTTCATCGAGCTAGTCAACGTCGGCGACCTGATCAGCCAGATGATCGACGTCTTCTACGACCAGCAGCTCGCGACGCCCAAGATCGCCGACCGCGACGACTTCCTCGACCCGTCCGCCATGGCCAAGAAGAAGTTCGAGCAGATGCTCGACGAGAGCGTCGCGGCCGGGCTCGCCAAGGGCATCGATGTGCTCATGGACGAGGTCGAGTACATCTGTGCGACCACGCAGCTGCCCA